>SKCR01003340.1:0-81824 GCA_019454045.1 Zanthoxylum bungeanum | reverse complement strand
TGAGCAGATACTTCACCGGCGCGTGCAGGCGCGTGACGCCTCCCTGGACCTCCATTCGATCACCGAAAAATACCACCGTGTTTGTCTCGATGTGAACAAGCTGATGGTATGCTCAAAATTGATTTTTAACAACTTTCCCGAAACCCGAATATTCGGAACCAAGTTCTGTTGGATGTGTTCTTCACCTCTTAAAAGAACTTCAGCTCCTGATAACATGTGAGAATTTGTGAAGAAAATGTGTATTAACATTTACTTGAATTTAGAATTACAACGAGTGGCCTATATATATGTATTATACACAACTATCATAATAAATACACAACTACTATATCAAACACATCTACCAACTACACTCTACACAACTATCAACTACACAACTACTAACAACCCAATACACAACTAACAGATGCAAAGCTTCAATAATTGGGAAGGATTGAATGTTATAGTTGGTATATATCTAAACTCTTGTGTAATTTAATTAGATTAATTTTTATGAATATTTTATGAGTTGTGATTTATATATATGAATATGATAATGATTATATGTATGAGTTAGAGGAAATTTATATTTGTATGCATTAATATATTTTATAAGTTATTTTTATATATGAAATAAGTTATATGATGATGTATAATATTTGTATGCATTAAAACAAATTTAAAAACTTAAAGAATATGATTTAAGGACTTTAACAAAAAAATATTTATATTCGAGATTCGATTCCGCAAGCATTTCGTTGCGGTCGATAAACCATCATCTTTTCTTTGTGAATTTATGCTTATATTTATAGGATATTACAAGAGATTTTGCATTTATTACGATGCTTAAACAAGTATTTTTGAGATATATTGGATTTATTCCATAAGTTTCAGTGCAAAATTGTATCTAAAAAATATAAATTAATATATTCACTTAAACAATGAGTGTAAAATTAAAATGATTTAAAGTTTTCAGATTTTTTTTAAATAAATAAATTTTCGAATATAAAAATGATGATATCCTAGTAATCAAAGGATGTAAACTCAAAAATCATACAAATTTGTTTACATATTCTCATTTTATGCATTGAGTTGTAATACTAGCAATTCTGTATTCATTGGCTTTAATTTTGAATCATGGATAGATAGAAAGTGTAAGCCCGACCAACGGTTTGGTTCTGTTCTGAACCGAAATCGAACCGAATGGTTCTCGGTTCCACAAGTGTGAAATTGGAACTGAACTGGATAATTTCGGTTCGGTTTCGGTTCCACACTATTGTGGAACCGAGAACTGAACCGGACTGGAATCGGACGGTTCTGGTTCGGTTATGGTTCCCCTTCCGTTTTTTTTTTTTAAATTTTAATAATAAATTTGAAAAAATAGAAAAAATTATATACCAAAATGACCCTTTAATCGTAATGTTTTTTTTATACTATCACATCATTTTTAAAAAAGAAAATTTAACATAGAATCATTTTTATAGCCAACTCTTGGCTAGTGCTTTCTTCATATAAGCGATATGAGATATTTATTACTTGGTTATTGTGTTCCACATCGTTTATATGAATCAATAACCAAGAGTTGGTTATAAAAATGATGTGGACATTCATGTTTTAGTATTGAAATTTTAAATCTCATTACTATTTCTCTAAAAAAAAATTTTTTTAAAAAAAGATATGGAAAACAGTTTTACGGTTCGAAGCCGTTGGGGGAACCCGGTTCCGGTTGGAATCATTGGAACCACTGGAACTGTTCGGTTCCAATGGTTCCAACCGGTTCGGTTAGGGTCAGAACCCAAACCGAACCGGTTAATTACGGTTCCGGTTTCGGAACCAATTGAAACCGGAACTGTCCGATTCCAACCGATTCGATTTCGATTCAGAACGGGAACCTTAGCCGGGTCTAGAAAGCGAGAGCAGAGAGGATAGAGTCACAAACTTCATCACATGACTCCAATATAAAATCTTTCCATCTCAATTTTCTGTCATCTATGTACTTTTTACCTTAGCTGTTGAAATCTGTAGCTGCTGTTTGTCTGCAGGCTATAGGATCTGCTTCTTCTGCAACAATACGTGGACGTCATAAGCTATTGCAGAAATTTTGTGATACCCCACGTGAGGATAAGGAGTAGGTATATAAGTTATCCAAATTTATAGGAAGAACTCATTTTTAAAAACCGCTTGTTAGGAGGGATTATGAATTTATATTTTCATTTATATTTTTCTTTTTAATTATTGTGGGGATTTAGAATCCTAATATTCTACCAAGCTTCGCTATTGACTTACATGGGTTGGGTAACTTCATCGATCCTATCTTCAGGTAGCAACCTCCCAGATCATGCCGTCAACAACAACAGTCACAAAATCACACCTATATATATATCGATCTCATACTAGGTATGTTGACTCTGATCCCATGCATGGTGTGTTACCTACTCTAATACCAATTATTACAAATTCATGGGATAAAACTCATCCTTAAAAAACAACTTGTAAGGAAAAGAAACTCATAAATTTATAGTCTAATTTATATTGTTGTATTTAACTATTGAGAATTTAAGATCCAAACTATGGCCTAAATTCTAATTAATTACCTTTTTTTTAATCGATGATTAATCAGAAGCTCAGAAAGGATGAAACAATTTCGTAATATACATTGAACGGGTAAGATGAGAGAAAGAGAGTACATATAAACATAGAGGGAAGCAGATGCCGCATTCTCTGTTTGGCATATCGAGAAGCTAAACAGGCCTTGATCTACGGGTATCTCACTTCCCTAGATTGGGCAGTTTGCAGCCAATTTCCAACATGTATTTGAATTTGACCTTTTCTATAATATCTTTCAATTGTTGAGTTTAAATGTATTAAAGATTAGTTTGTTTTATGTTACATTAGCAGCTTAGACCTAAAACAATTCTCATTTCCTAGTATTTATCTAGATTTGATATCGACTATGAAAAGATATAGCAACTTAAGCAGTTAAAAATATAGACCCTGTTCAATTAGGATTTAAATAATTAAATTAATTAATTAAGTATATATCAACATAGCTCATTTCGATGCTTACTATTAATCCCAAAACAGAATCAATATTAATATACATACATCAACCATAATTTTTAGAATATCAAATCCAACATTTTAGAAAAATCAATAATGCAATATATATCTAAAGTCGAACCTAATATATAAGATTCTTGAGAAAAGTCCAGTTGTATGTAATTTTATCTTTATTTTCAATACAAACATATATCTATACATATTAGAAAAATAATATTGCTCCATGCCGCCTTCTCTATCTCATTATATATAAGATTAAAGCTCATTATATATCTCATTATATATAATTCACTACTTCTTCACCTTATATAGCTCTACGTACTTTTCTTTCATCATCAATCCTCTTCTTCATTTATATAAAACAAGTAGTATATGGTTTCTGTTTCATTAAATGAATCAAGTCATCATCAAGCAGCCATACATGTTGGCTCAGAAAGTATTGTGCAGCCAAGGATGACTTGCCGACGCTTCATAGATATAATTGAGAAGTTGGCAAGTCTTTCTTGGTTACGTGGTGCTTTCTGCTCCTCCTGCTTGGCTTTTGGAGATACCTACAAGCTAGTGTGCTTCCAAGCAGTGGCTCAATTTTTTTTTTTTTTTTTTTTTGAGATCATAGGCGAAAAAATTTAACTCTATATTATAATTAATTAATCTATCAGAGAATTTTGTTATTTTTTCACATAAAAATTATTAATAACTTTGTAATATACTTAAATATATAGACACAATTTTTTATGAGATCTTATATTTGGGATGAGACTTTAGGTAATGGCCTATGATGGCTAAGAGTGTATGCTATACAGCTCTCTTTCAACATAATTTTCAATAATATGGTAATCAAATCATTACAATCTTACTAATATTAATCTATATTTTACATCTTCTATTAAATTATTCTTTGATATGATAAAGGTATGAAGGATGTGATACCTTTTATAACTAGAGATGACAATTCCATCTGGATCCGGAAGATTCGGAAGGATCCAGGTCCGAAATATCTGGGTCCACAATATATTTTTTACGGATTCAAATATTGATTTTAAAGACCCGTATAGATCCAGGTTCGGACTCGGTTCACATTTTTCCGGATCTGGATACCCGGATCCGACTACTTTATAAAAAAAATTAAAAAATTAAATATAATTTAGGATATTTTATGAAGTTAATTGATAATTTTAATATGATTCTGATTAATATTAATTATATTGTAGTGAATTTAAATTTCGATATATTTAGTGAATTTCAATTTGTGATAATTTAATATTTTTCATGAAGTTAATTGATAAATTTAAAATTTTATTATTTTTATATGGGTCCTCGATCCAAATCTGGATAACCCAAATCCGGATAATTGTCAAGTGCTTGTATGTCCATCTGCATTTTTATTTTGGTCTCAAATGACAGAGTCGATATGGGAAAATATGCTTTTAGCAATATTTGATGCACGTGAGCCACCGCTTGTTAATTATATTCTCGGTTCTATAATGCCCTAGAAGGATACTATTATGGTACCTAAACGTATCAAATATCTTTAGATATAAACATACAACTTTTAACATTGAACATACAATTTAAATAATTAAATATATAAAATTTATCAATAAACATACAACTAATTTCTAGAAACAAGATAACTGATTGATAAATATGTCCATTTCTTCTTATTTTCATTGATTCGCTTCTAAAATTTCATTCTGCTTTCTCAATTTATTTTCCCGATGGCACGTTGCATTATCTTCATTGGTAGCTGTTGTCGTTTCCCATCTCTCTTTCTGGTTTCTTCTCGTTTTTCTTGTTTCGACAGGTAGCTAGCTAGGTTTCCCTTATAAAGAGGTTTCCTGTGCTATATATATCAGTCGAAATATGTTGTAAACGTGTTGTGTCCCACCATTTTGTTTATAAAACAAACAAGATCAGAAGAAAATATTATTAAATAATAACCAGTACTGATACAATAAACTATAGTAAAAGAAAAACAAAAAATAATAACCATTGAAATACAACAACATACAAATATTAATAACGAAATTGTATAAAACAATATATATGTAGGAACGAAAAAATCGAAGAATACGTTGAGGCTTGTGCAATACAGTGTCTTTAAAATAAATTCTTCTCCTAATATCATTGTTTAGGATTTAATGGCGAATATTTCCGAAGATACAACAAGAATGAAAATCTCGGTGCACTTTCGAATTGCTCAAGTAAACTCAATTTAGGCTCAACGTATTACATCCAGGGGAGTTACATGACTTAATTCTAATTGAATTGAATAATCCATTCAATTTAGGCTCTTACTTACAGCAACAGCTAACTCAATTCAACTCTTTAAATTCTGCAACTATTCAGCAAAAAAATAAAAAGGAAATTAACAAAATGTGGCTTACGCAGATCTAGTTCGAATTGGACCACCATTCATATACGCAGGACGTACCGATACATATAATTCAAGTCAATTCAAGCTGGGATACTTTGCATAGGCATTAGACGCGCGTAGAGAGGGCATCTATCCTAACATTTCTTGCCCAACTATACTTGAGTAGTTATATATAAACTCATTTAACCTTTGTTTCCTTTCCCACATGGGATATGAAACTTTTCCTTCAATTTTCCATCACCATAAGTGTACTTTGAGTGACCATTATTTTTTTAAGCATATAAATATATGACACAAAATAACTTATAATATACTATTTTTCCAACAATCGCCCATATGAATGAAAATTGACAAAAAAAAACATAAAAACACACGTTTTGACATTGGTTCAACGGATTGAAACCTATAAAAATACAGACTTCGATATCTCTATAAAAATACAATAGTCAACAACTCATTACGATTTGTGATTCTATATTAACGACTTCAAATGAACTACAGATTCTCTCGAACTCTATAAAATCCTAGGTTATATTTTCTAGATCTATTCAAAATCCCCTCTCTCAAGTGATAGATTTCAAACATATATCATCATATTTGTGGCCAGCAAACACAAAGCATTAAACTCAAAAGAATATAAATAACTCAATAAAACTTCATAACAAAATTAGCAAACAATACAAGCTACATCATTCTCTAGAATTAAGGAGTTTAGTTCATGACAATAGATAAAAACAATGATAAACAAGTCATGAATCTAAAGGAAATCATTAGAGTTCAAAGAAGGAAACAAGAAGATAAAACCCGAATTGAATCTCTTCCTCTTCGGACGTCACCGCCTTCGTCTCCTCTTGTTGGTCTTCAATCCTCCTCATTGGATCTCTAAAAATATGTATTTTGGTGTTTTGTGCTGTGTATTAGCCTCATCTCTTAAGTTTGGATGAACTAATGTATTGATAATGGAGCACTGAAGTCATTGGGTATCTTAAAACCCTAACATCATTATTCTCGAACGCGTGTCAAGTACGCAGCCCCCGCAAAACCCTAATATTCTTTCTCTTCGCAGCACCGCGGCGCCTGCATATTGGCGCTGCAGCGCTGCAGTCTCGGGTCTTTGTATGACCACGTCTGGCGCTGCAGCGCGAGTACGTTGGCGCTGTGGCGCCTTAGTCTCGTCATTATGTATGGCTCCATCTGGCTGCAGCGCTAGTGGGTAGCGCCTCGGCGCCTTCGTCACAAGTTTTTGTATGGGAAGCTTGGGGCGCTGCGGCCCCGGGTCTTGGCGCCGCGGCACCAGTGAAGGTTTTCTTCACTAATGTTGCATCCTGCTTCCTGCACTCGTCCGATGCTTCCGAAAGTTCCCAAAACACGCGTAATTGGTCCATTCTTGATGTTTTAATGCTTCCTACAAACAAGACATAAAATAACTATAAATGACAATAAATGACATGAAACATAACAAAATAATAGGCTAAGGATGTCAGAATAAGTGGGTATAAACCACACTTATCCATTCATCATAACACAACTAAGTTCTTATTATTATGTTCATTTTGGCCTTGAAACACTACTTGATTTTGCAAGAGTATTTATGAATTGACCCATATATAATTTCCTTTAAAGTGACCCCACTTCTCTTTCACATAGATATTTTTTTAATCAATAGTAATGTGCATTACTCCAAAAGAACCATTAAGAGCATATCTCATCCTTTATTCTATAGACATCATTGGTTCATGTAATATCTCAAATTTTTCGGAATAGTTCTAGTAGATTTTCAGATCTCAGTTCAGGTCTCGGAACGAGACGATGTTGGGAAATAAGAGTATAAATGTTGAATAATAGGTCAGAATTTCTTAAAGTGGGATATCGTTGCATTGGGAATTATCAAATTCGAAAGAATTGATTATAAGATTTTTCAATACAGAGGAAGTTTCATTATTTCGACTATAAAACTAGTAAATGAACTCTGATTGAGTTCATTCTTGAATTGTTGGAGAGGTATTTCGAAGACAAACAACTTTTGTGTTGAGTATTTTTCGAATTTTACACCAGAAGGGCCCCAAAGGTGTGAATTTCCAAAAGAGCCCAGTGTTATAGGCCTATTTATAATTTCTTGAATATTTACTCTAAATACTCATAGTTTCTAGAATTTACCAAATGGTCAAAATAAACCAAATATCCTTACTCGACCCCCGAGATATCCATGGAGAAGAGTGGTGGCCACGCCGACCGGTGAGACACCACCAAAAGGTGCGGTCTCGCCGGAAAATGGCAAGAAGATGAGGAAAATATGCAACATTGGGAGTTCCGATCTTGGTTCATCAATTCGATCCATGTGTCGATCTACCAGTCAAATTGAAGCCCTCAGAGAATACTACAAGGCCGTGGAGTATGTTTTATCGAACAACGCTCAATTTCACGTTAATGAAGGCAAGAATAAAATGTAAATAGTGAAGCTCATTTTCAAATCAGCTCTGATTTGAATATCGTAAATTCCTATGCATTCATGGGAGTGTTGGGAGTCTTTTGGTACCCTCAAAGTTTCGGTAAGACCTCCCGACGAAAATATGATATTTTCAAGTTTACTTTATTATATTCGGATGCTTCTAGTAATGTCGTAGTGTAATTTATCGACTTGTAATGTATTGGATAAGTTAAAATGTATCGAATTTGTGCTATTGGTAGAATCCGGGTGAAATCGGAATGAATTGGATGATTCAGTAGTATTAGTGAGATTCCCGTAAAATTAGATTTTGCGCGTGTATGTGCTTCGGTAAATGTAATGATAGATATGAGTTAATTATGATGATATTGTAGGAAACGACTTTCCTTAGCGTAGCGGAAGTTGCTAATGTGGGCACCGGCTCCGGTATGGACCTTTAAAATTTTTTTGCCTTCTCCATTTGTTGCCAAATTCCTCAAACTCTTGGAGAATGGATTTTACTTCTTTGATGTAGATGAGTTTCCTTTGACGTCCAACACCACTTGGATCAATAACCCGATCTTTCGAACTATGACTCGAACCCAACAAACCGAATTATGGGCTTCACTCACAAAGATGAACTTTAAACTTTTTGGAGGGGTATAAAATCAAACGCTAAATTATTTAGAGAATGAAGATGTCACAAATGTGTTTGGCTTTTTGAATTTTCTTTCCAACACTCTCACAACAATTGTGAATGCTTGAACTCTCTCTCTTTTCTCTACTTTGCACTTGTGTGAATGAATGAAAATGGTAACTCTTGCAAGTGAGAGAGATGGTAGAGATTATATTCTCTTACACAAGCCAACTAACTTTATCATTAGAATCTAATGCTTTCTTGCAATGGCAAACACGTTAATGTGAAGGCCATACCAAAGCATAAGAATTGTTTAGCTACTGACAAAGCCATTAGGTGTATACATGCCACCTAATAGACATAATAAGTTGGAGAGCATGGTAAGCCATATGGCTTTCTCTCCAAGGTAAAATAAAAATCATTATTTTAATAATGATTTAATTTTCTTCAACTATATTGTGTAATTATCTCATAATTATTACTAACATGATTATCTATAATCATGATTTGATTATCTCATAATCAAAAGATTCTAGAAAATATTAAGTTAAACTAATTTAACATAGTTTTCATTTGTGACAAAAATATTATTAATCTTATTAATAATATATAAATATAAGGTGAGCATATTATTAGACAATCTAATTATATTAGGTTTGCTATAGTTAATCGAGCTAGTACGGGTAATGTAATGCTAATTATATTTTATGTTTTGTAGTTAATTTCCACTGGGGGAATGGTGAAACTTTTATTATGATAATTTAGATTAATCTCCCTTAAATTATAATATATTTATTATCTTAAAACCTGACTTAATTGGATATCGCCTTTTAGGATCGGTTGGAATTAATTATCAAATGACTTAATCAGGATACCGTCTATATGGTCGGTTGGTAATATAATGCAAATTTATAAATTATAATAAAAGAGATTTCTAGATTTGAAATAGTAAAGGTGGTTCCCCTAACCCCAGTATTTTATTTTTTATCTATGGAAGTGATGAAGCACAATATTCACGAGTTTAATAATTGGTTTTCTTTATATAATGGGTAATACTTTAGGCTTGTTTATTGAATCTTAAGCTAAATGCTTATTGTTGCCTGATCACCAATAAGATTGATGTGGTAAACTTAAAATGAACTTGGAAAATGGATTTTAGGTTTCAGCCTTAGATTCAATAGCTCACGATCTCACCTTATGGTAGATTTCCCTTAGGGAGATTTTCTTCCAGGATAGACATATACCTGTCGGGCGTGGGTAGCCAAATTGGAATTTGATCTTAATGAATTCAGAGTTTCTTGGTTAACATAGACATATAGTTAATTGAGTTACTTTGGGTGTTTGCATCTGACCATCGATAAAGGTTTTTGCATATCTTCGTGTTCCAGGTTAACAAACTAATTTATTACACATATATAAGAGAATCAATTCATCATTAGAATAATATTGTGTGGAATCACAACCCTGGATGTTTATTTTTCTTTATTATTAATTTCTTTTGTTTTATATTTTTATTTATTTATTTATTTAGCAAATCCACATTCAAACCAACCAATAAGCAATAATTCCATTCTCACCTCAATTAGATACCTGTAAATAAATAGAATCAATAGTTAATAACAACAATAGAAATTATGTCCTCGTGGGATCAATATTTTTATACTACTTAAGCGATATATGAGCTTGTATTACGTGTGTGATTTCACTGATCAAGTTTTTGGCGCTGTTGTCAGGGACTTATTTTTCTTGCATTATTAATTTTGAAGCTATCTATTTTACTTGTATATAATTTTCTTTACTTTTATTCGTAATTTTTATTTTATTTTATTTTCAGGTGGTTGAAAAATGGATCACTATTGGGCGATGGAAGCATTACAAGCTTTAAGAGGTGAAGAAACACCCCATATCAGAGAGCAGTCGTCCGGTTTTATGAGGCCTGTTGTCCAGCCCAATAACTATCCATGGATGTCAAAGCCATTCAACACAATATTTGCTCAACCATTTCAGAACGCAATGATCAGATTTGAGATATGTGATGGTAACCACCCGAGCGATCAATGCATGTACCATTATAATTCAGGGTGGCAGACTTATCAGGGACCTTCATACTTAAAACCAATTTATTTCACTGAACCATATTCTCCATCTTATCCACCATCAACGTATGATCTTCCTCAAGAACCATATTCATCAGAGGAAAAACAGATGATAAAAATGATGATGGATATGCTCAAAAAATGGGAAGCTAAATTCGATGCATATTTTCAGAATCAAGCGGAATCCATACAAAGGCTGACAAATCAAATAGAATAATTAGCTGACAACCTCAATTACATATCTCAAGGGGCAATTTTAGATGACACTGATGAAGCTTTCGAGTACCAAAGATTTCATGATGACACCTTAACAGAGGATGAGGCTGAACACTATCAAGAATCATATGTATCAGTTTAGAAGCCCAAATAAGCGAAGTTTCAATTTAATCCGGATAATTCTATGGTCGCTGATTACATCTATGAGGAGAAATAATCAGAAAAGCTACCCACACTATTCATACCAACCATAAAGGAAAAAGGCCTATAATCAGACGTATCTTTACATCCTTAGGTTGACATTTATGGAGCATGCATTTCACAAATGACAGATGAATAGCTAAACAATGAAATGCTGAAATACACATGTGATGAAAAAATGGAGCAAGAAGCAAAATAAATGGAAGAGCAAGTGTCTGACCACATTGAAAATCTCATAACTTCAAGAGAAACATCACTGTATTGGGGAGTACACATCGAGGACAATGCCCAGAAGCTTGACAGAATGGAACAACCATTCAAAGTCAAGCACCATACGAGACCTCCTAATTTATTTTCATTTCCTTTGCAGACCATTGGAGTGACAAAGTATAAAAATATGGCACACACACTGAATGAGACAAAATTCTTTTTGCCACCTCATCGTTGGAAGAGACCCTTCAAAAGCAACGCTCATGGGATTGTCTTTAATCGGACATCCAAAACCACGCTGAAGCCTCTTTAATGGATGGACTTCAGTCACTACTGGCTAAAGACGATAAATTTAACGCTAGCAGAGAGGCAACCCATGCAAAATTTTTATTTTTACTTAAAATTTTATTTTTGTATTTTGTGTATACATGTTATAGAGTTTTTAATTTTGTGTGTTATTTTTACAGGGAAAAACACAGACGGAGCACTTAAAGTAAAGCAAGCCAGTAAAAATAAGGTTATCACGGAGTAAAATTTGACAAAATCGTGAAGATAAAAATTCAATTCATCAGAGATGGCAGAGTAAGGAATCAACTCTTGAAACACATCTTAGTGGATATGTTTAAAAGATTCACATTTTGCAAAAAAAAAAAAAAACATGTGTCACGACGCACTGACCTAATACGTGATGCACCCTCATTTTTAGGGCGTCGTATCGCGACGCAGAACACACTCTACTTCACGACACGAACGCGATTCCAGGTATTAAACCAGTGGTCGTCACTCTTTTCTTCATTTCCATTCTCATATTCTTCCTCGGTTTCTTCATCTTTTTCTTCATTTTCAACCAAAACTCTCGATTTTTTCCTCAAATCCCTCAACCAAACCCATTAAACTTCATTCCTCCATTTCCCCTTTCAATATTCTCTCTTTACCTCTCGGTTTTGGTTCTTCTTCCTCACCTACTCTCACTAAAACTAACCTAAACCACAAACTCAACCCAAAATCACACACCCACACCTTAGCTTGTGCGTGAACCACTCGGATTTGGGGATTCAAGCTTGCGATTTGGGTACTTTCGTTCCTCTCATCTTCAATTGTTTTTTTTGTGTGTTGTACGAATTTGTGTATGAAATCAGTAATTTGGGTACTAAATTCTCTTGTTATTTTCTGTATCATTTTTACGGTTTTCATATGCTACCTCTTGGTTCTAAGTCATGAACTGAGTTTAATGGGGTTCATTCCTTTGGCTAATTTCTAGATCTCTACTTTCTATTCTATTTACGGGTTGCAACCTTACCATCTGATCTTTCTGTCTGTACTTGTACTTTTTGGTTAAGTTCTGAGTGTTTCTCATCCCATAAGTCTATTCATTTGAGTTCATGTGGACTTATATTGTTTGTTTTTTTACTGATATATGGGTCTCCCCACAGTACTATTTGTCCCTTCTTGGCTTGGGTCAGGTTCTTTCTTTTCTATCTCTTAAACCCGCCTTAGTTCTCTCTTGGGTGGTCTATCATTTAGTGTTTTCTATTTATGACTTAAGTTAAATTTTCATTGAATTTTCTTACAGTTATCTTTATCTAGACTGGTATATGGTGGGGCAAGAATTTATATCTCAATAGGTATTGGCGTTCTTTGTTCTGATACTTTGTGTCCTGACATTGTCTATTACTCATGTAAGGTATGTATGAGATAGACTACGTCATATATGCTTCTTTGACTGATATCACTGAAGAATAAAATCTAGGTAACTTAGGGTCGCATTTATGTCGAGTTTCTTGGGATATGGTAATTAATCATTTTCGCTTACAACCTTCATTTGTTTACTTGAGAGCCTGAGTTTGGGGTCTAAAATCTTCTCAAACTTTTGGAATCTCTTATCTATTGAAACTCATACTTCTCATTCTGCTTTCTTGTTTCTTTAATCTTCATGTTCATTCTTTATTACTCGGGGAATTTGCTACCTATACGAGGTACTCAAACTCTATAGGGTATGCTTGGAAAATTTTTATGGGTATGAAGAGATTCTTGCTTGGAGGGAAGGGACTTTACTTGAATCTTTTCGACATTTTACTCTTGCTTAGGTTTGCTATATTTTCCTTTACTACAAATTCTGGTGCTATCTTTTACTATCTTACCTTATATATCTGTTTCTTACTATTATCTGGTTGGTTTAATCATCTGAGCTTATATCCTTTACATTTTTCCTCGCTTTTTCTTTCTCTTTCTACTTTCATGAGTAAGTATCCATAGAACTTTACTATCTTATTCTGTCTCTTTATTTTTCTTTGTCTCTGGCTGCTTAAACATCTATACATCCTTCCTTACTTCTTATAAATTTCTCTTCCTATTCTCCGGGTAACATTTCTTAGTACCGTATTTTCTGGTTTTATAACGTAATTTGAACTTCTGCTAATAATTACCTTGATTTTCAAAGTTTCTTCACAAAACACCTTTAGCACTTAGGTTTTTCTCTCAACTCCCTTTTTTGTAATCTATTTTTGAAGCCAAAAAGTGAAGCAAAAAGAAAAACTCAAAGTTTAAAAATAGGGCATGACCGACTCTTCTGGGGCAAAAATGGAATTTTAATTTTTACAAATTTAATCAATATTAAATATGCCAAAAATCAAGTTGTCATCCATTTTAATTAATATATGCACAAATGTACCATTTACATTTTTCCATATTAAAGTTAAAAGATATTTATATTTAATTAATCTAATTATTTAACAATTAAATAACTGGATAATTATAAATATAAATATCCAAATATATGTATAATATTTACATTAAATATTCCATAATACATATATTTATGACAAGTGTCAAGTACTTTATTTGATAATTAATTAATGTGAATTTAATAAAATCAAGCATTTAAATCAAATACACACTAATTAGGAAATAGCCGGAAAAACCCTTAAAGCGTGTATTTATCGTTTAACTGTTAAAAAATCTATAAATAATCAATATTATTTACAAAGGTAGCCCTAGTGCTCTACGAGATGTTTCATTAGTGAGACTCTCTAGGTTCAGGCAAATCCATCACGAAGTCTAATTTCGTGTCCATAATCTAGCCACCCGTAAATTATGATGAACACAGATAAACTATTTGAACCATACAGGTAGAGGTCATTGCATACGTATTATCCCTCCATCACAGGTATCCAGATTATCATGGGGATATAGATATAAACGTCAAATCTCTATAGGTATAATCTCGTCGATGATTCTATTAGCAATCTATTAATAACACTTATAACTCACTTCTAAAGTGTACCACGGCCCCATGGATTTAACAGAATGCTAATTCCATAATGGATACCTATGCTCTGTACACAGAACCGACAGATCTTATCTTGATACACACATGATATCCTGAGGATCAGTCCACACCCAACGAAAAGGCATAGGTCTGATCTAAATAAATCGATGACATGACTGCCATCAAAGTGTGGATGATACCTCATACATCCACAATGGTACCTCAAGTCGAAAGATTACTATGCTCACTCAACCCGAAAAGATTCTTATTGACATTGGTGTATCATCTATTAAGAATCTTAGGTGAGTCATTCAATGTTTATCCAATATAAATACCTACGTGTCTATACGAGTCTCCCGAGACTCATGGTTCATTGAGAAACCATTGGAATCCAACATTCCAATATACAACACGTACCGGTCTCAGTGGGTTTACTTACTGATCAAGTAATTGTAAACCTTGACCAGGAACAGTTAAATAATGATATTGTTATGATACTGGTCAATGTCAGTTGCGACACTTTTGCAACCGTATCATAACCAATCACTCTATGGTCATTTACATCTTTACCATATAAAAAGGAATTCATATAATAGAAATTGTTTATTTTATTCATTAATAAAATAGTTACAAGAGTATTTACAGGGAAATACATAAGAAATTGGCGCTCAGAGCACAAACCCTAACAAAATCTCATACTTGCTCTAGTGCCAATATCGATTGTATCTAATACCCATCGACTCCACATACTTATCAAATAACTTCGGAGGTATGGCCTTCGTAAGCGGGTCTGCTACATTATCTTCACTCGGGACCTTACACATAATAATGTGATAAGTGTGAATTATACACACACATTCTCGCATCTTCAGCTTATTATTTTGTTAGATTTCATATAATTTTATGTATTTTGGAGTTGTTTGGTGTTTTGTTATTATGAAGCATTAAAAGTGTGGATTCTGGACTATTATACGGGTTTTTTGAGCTTATGGATGCAACTGAAGCACGCAAGGAAAGCATAAACGAAAGGAACCAAGTCATCCTGAAGTTAAGACTGGCGCAAAGACACCAACCTTCTGGCGCTGCGTCACGAAGGATGCTCCATACAATATTCAAGGGGATTTGGCACCACGGTGAGCATAGAGACACATTAGGGTTTTCGCAAAATACGCAGAACAACTCTGGGGGTATTCCTATAAATTAAACATCATGTCCAAAACCTAGGGGAGGTTAATACACAACACAAAACACAAAACATAAAACACTTATTTTTATAGAGATCCAAGGAGGATGATTGGAGAGCGACAAGAGGAGACGAATGCAGTGACGTCTGAAGAGGAATGGATTCAATTCGGGTTTTATCTTCTAGTTTCATTCTTAAAACTCTAATGATTTCCATTAGATTCATGACATGTTTTTAATGTTTTTATCTTTAGTCATGAACTAACTCCTTAATTCTAGAGAATGATATAACTGATGCTTGAACTTTTGTATTGTTTGTCAATATTGTTATGAAGTTTTATTAAGTTTATATATATTCTCTTGTGTTTACTACTTCTTATTTGCTGGCCACAATTTAAGATGATGAACGTTTAGAATCTATTGCTCGGGAGAGAGGGATTTTGAATAGGATCTAGAGAATATAATCTAGGAGTTTTATAGAGTTCGAGAGAACCTATAGTTCCTTTGAAGTCGTTAACATAGAATCACAAAACGTAATGAGTTATCGATTACCAGATTTTTATAGGGATATCGAAGTCTATAGTTGATAATATTTTCACTGTTGCTCGAGAGAGGGAGTGAATATTTTAGGATTTTTGACTTATAAAAAATGCAACTGAACTATGATTAATTGGCATGACAAATACATAGGAGATAACTAGGTGAAATCATACTCTAGAATCCCTATCGTATTAGTGTTGGACAATTATGACCCATAACATCACTATTTGTACAGATCATGGTGTTGTTGTACAAATTAACTATGTGACAAAGGAAATTTCTCTTCTATCATTTGTAATTAGATTACCAAGATGTATAAATGATAGAAGGTCCATATGATTAGTTCCGGATTGATAAGATATGAGACAGTATCAATCCATAAAGGTTTAATCATTTAATATCCCTAGTCGTAGTATTATCGAGATTGGACATCGATAATGCGGAAAAGACTAGTATTGCACTTGAGCGTGTTTTGGGAGCATAACGGCATAGTTCTCATATATTTGGGTATAAGATACTCATGCAAGTGTAATATGAGGTTGTGTTTACCGATGGTACAGAAACAGCTTCGCTCTGGATAGACCCCTCGGAATTCCATTAGTAGTATGAATATGTGTCTATGGAAGTCCGAATCAGGGTAGGTGTATTTGGTCTTAACCTGAGACTTGCACCGCTAATACTTGCGACGATCAATATGCTTTGGTTTTGATCGTCCAGGTCTTTAACAGGTTCTGTGTACGCCTTTTCTGGGTATATTGAGAATCGTAGTGTATTGGGTGTGATGTCGAGATGGAAGTATCACTCCAGTAATAGTGGAGATGATGATCACGTAGGATAAGAAACTCGTTCTCTTATATGCTGCAGCTATCAGAATATTATGACTAGGTCATGTTTATCCGATTATAGAGACTAGTTACCAGAGATCCGATATGTGCTTCGTACGGGGCAGACACAATTCCAGCCCCAGGCCTTGCACGTGACATCCGATGCTGGATCGAAATACGCAATACTACATATAATACGTCTGATATAGATCACATATTCCAGTAAGAATATTTCTGGAGAATTGGGTAGGCACGGTGCTTTACTAGAAGCCAACCATTTCTTGTAAATCGGTAAAAACATAGTACTAGGTACGTACGTGTTCGGATAGTCCGACGACCGGATTTACTGCCAACATATCCGGGGATCTCATGGGTCGGTTCCCGAAGATTCACCGATGACGTATGACTCACACTTTATTAATCTGGGATTAGTTATAAGAGAGAGAGAAAATTAATCTGGGATTAATTACGGAGATATTTTATCTAGGATAAAATATTAATTAAATAGAGAGAGCGGTTAATTTGGAGTTAATCGATAAAATAATATATTCGATATATTATAGGAAATTGGATTTTGACGCGGAATTAAAATTAGATTTTAATTCGGGCGAACGAGTTAATTTAGAATTAATTCGTTAGCGACGTTAATAGTGATTTTGCTAGCCATAATTATTTAATTACGTCGCAACGGAAAATTCGTTAATTTGGAATTAGCGAACCCGAGCCCGGGAGTGTTTGCGGGCGCACTCACATTTCGAATTCAAGTGCGGCCCACAAGTCACATCAAGCGTCAAACCACTAATCACATCAAGCGTCAAATCACTTGTCACTTTGAGTGATGTGATATCTAGTCACTTTTGATGTGAATAGTGATGGAGGTAGTTGTGGCTTTAATGCTTTGACTTTTGGTAAATGGATTTTAAAATTCATTTTTGTGTATTAGATACACAACTCCAACAACCAAAACAACTATTTTCATTCTCTTCCTCTCCTTCTCTCTCACTCACGGCCTTGGGCCATTTTGCTCTCAAAATTCTGCAATTGCCGAATTCAGGGAGAAGCATATGGGAATTTTGCGGCAAAATTTCCGGGTACTAGCACGCTTTAGGAGTGGTATGAAGGTGATAGGGAAACCCACCCGTGGGCATGGAATCACCACACAAATCTTGGAGCTTGGAGGACCACCATGGCTGAAAATGGAGGAGCACAAAACTGTCAAAACCGTGAGCTTCAAGGAAGAATTTTTTGTTGTTCCTCGCGTCGCAAAAGTCGATCATTGTAAGTATGATTCCGCCATGCTTTTACGAGTATTCACATATATGTTTCATTGCTTGAAATCGATCCTGGGACTATAGTAGAAACCCAACAATTAGTTCCTCCTATCTAATTATTTTTCTATATTATTTATTTAATTAAATCTTTATTATTTATCTTATAAATAAAGTTAGGATTATAAATTGTAGTACTTAGTGTGAATGAACACAATCCCTGTGGGTTCGACACTCTTAACTCATCTTTACTAAAACTTGACACCGTACACTTGCGTTAGGCGTTTCACACCTATATGACCCAACATCATATGCCACAGTTCAGTATTATTTATATCAGATATTTTACTTTTATTAATTCCAGCATTAAAGATATCTTCTGAGGTATGCAAAATATAATGATCGTGCTCATTTGGACGAGCTAAGATTTGAACATTATATCTATCATATAAATATAAAGAACGATTCTTAATATTTACATTGTATCCTTCAGTATCTAATATAAAAAGTGACACAATATTTGCAACACATCCCAGTATAAAAAAATAGTCATGCAATAAAAGTCTCCATCTGGGTAGGGGAATCTCGCATAAGCCCACAACAACTGCATCCAGAGAGTCGCCAC
Organism: Zanthoxylum bungeanum; assembly: GCA_019454045.1. Taxonomy (NCBI): domain Eukaryota; kingdom Viridiplantae; phylum Streptophyta; class Magnoliopsida; order Sapindales; family Rutaceae; genus Zanthoxylum; species Zanthoxylum bungeanum. Next base: position 62,916 of record SKCR01003340.1, on the reverse strand, counting down.
TCCCAAATCGTAACTGTATCTCCCTAGATTTCAGTCGTCTACTTTCCTTCAGCGCTTGCAACGAATTACATATTTTAATTGGACAAGCAGAATCTAAAATCCAACTGGATGACATAGCTTCACAAGCTAATGAGATATCAATAATGGGAAAAATAAAAGTACTTAAAGTATATGCTCTTTCCTTTTTGATTTGGGTCAAGTAATCAGGACAATTCCTCTTCCAGTGGCCAATCTTGCTGCAGTGGTGGCATTTATCTTTGGCAGCTCTATTTGGTTTAGCTATCTTACCATGTGGTGGAAAATTCGAACCATTCTTTTTCTTTCCTTTCTTCTTCTTCCCTTTCTCTTTAGATTGGGAAGAAGAAGGAAGAGCAGTGGGTTTAGGAAGGCTAGTCAGAACTCTCTTCCTTAAATCTTCCTCCGCATTTTGCAATATCTTATGCAGTTCCTGATAAGAACATCTAATCCCTTTCATATTGAAATACATTACAAATTGGCGATATGATGCTGGGAAAGATCCAAGTATGAAACTTCATCCTAAAGTGTCATTTAGAGGGAAATTATAGCACCTCAATTGTTCGATCAGATAAATCAGATGAAGTACATGAAGGCTCACTGCCTGCCCTCTTCAAGTTCTGCATGGAACAATTCCATTGCAATTTTATGAACCGAGACTTGTTCTTGGTTCATAAAGGATTCTCACAGTCGCATCATCATAGTATATGCGTCTGACAATCCAAAATATTATATTTTAAGCTCCGGTGCCAAGGAACTGAGAATATATGATTTGACCCTCCTATCACCATCTCTCCACTTTTGGAGAGTCTCATGTTCCTCTTGTGTTGCATCATCTGATATGGCAAGTGGCAACGAACCTTCTAACACACATTCTATTTGCTGACCCAAGAATAATTCTTAGATCCAAGTCTTAATCTGAAAAGGTTTTGGCACCTTTAAGCTTGTTCGTATCAAATATACGAGCAAAACGATTAGTAGTAGGTGCCACCATCGAAAATCTATCATATAGATAGCGAAAAACGGTTAGCAGACGAAATAGTTTCATATAATATAAAATAAACAAAGCATAAATATATCATGGATTTTTAATCTAAAAATGTCTCTCCCACTATTGCATGCAATACTATAACCCTAAAATAGAATGCAAACAATTAATCAGATTAAATACAATAGTGAATATATTTCAGCTCACAACTTTGACACGTTATCGCCTATGTACATTCATTAGGTAGACAACTCATTGTCAATCACTCACTAGTGACTCATGGGTTCCGGTCCTGGTCGTTTCTCATTGTGACAGCTTTGGCACGTTCACAATGAGGCATACCAAGGTTAAACTTGTCAATGATAAATTCAAGATACTTGCGTAGTCCTGACAGCTTTGGCACGTTCAGAATTTCCGCTTTCACTTGAATTTACCTAGTATCACATATACATCCGGTATAGATAAATTTCTATAAACTACACCCTCACTGCTATGGAATTTTTTCGGATGCAGCCATAGAATAGATATCCATAAACCGTATTGACAAGATGGACCAAGAAATATGCATCCAATACATATTACTTTAAAACCTTATTAATTAAGGATTTTCCGCAAAGATTTTACGCATTGAATTTAATCAAATTAAATAAATACAAGCATGCATAAAGTAAAGACACAATTAAACATTGAATTTAGTAGCATATTCATATCATGTGTTCAGGTTCAGACTTGCTGTGATACCAATTTTTTTGGGGTTTTAGGCCGGGTAAACGCAGCGGAACGCGGAAAATCAAAATTTTCCAATTTCAATATTTTTCTTGGGTAATTAAAATAAACTAATTGATTTTTATTACTCAATACTTAAAAACTGAAATTTTACCCCAAAAATCATATTTTTCATTAATTACCGTTTAGCCCCATAAATTTTATATTTTATCATTTTAGTCCTAAATTGTCAAATACAATTTTAATCGATTCCAAATAAATCCCATAATGATTTAGACATGTCTTATACATGAAAATACAAATTGCAATTCAAGAAATAAATTTTCTCCAAATTACCGAGAGGTCCATTCAGTTTCCAAGATTTACACTTTTATCCAAATTGGTTCAAAACCACTCAAGATCAAGTCCAATCTACTCCAAAATTAATATACATAATATAAACATCATTAGTTAACACATATGAAAAGCCCCAAGTTTGGAAAGGGTTATGAACCATAATTTTACAAAATTATTCAATAGACAAATTAACACCAAATTAATTAAATTCAACATTTTACTTTAATCTTTACCACACCAAACAAGTATCAGCATCATGAAGTAACTCAAGAACAATTCGAGGTCATTCATTAGTGGCTATGCAACTCTAGAATGGCTACCAAGTTATCAAATAACTAAAAGTATGCTTATTAACACTTAATGAGCTTGCTTTACAAAATACACATGCTAACACCTTTGATTCATGCTTCAAAAAAATTTATTACAAACCCAAGAGAATAGAGAAAACATGGCAATATCATATGTTGAAGTCTAAAGACATAGAAATAATTTACAAGTAAAGAAAAGTATGAAATTACCTTAATTTTCAAAGTTTCTTCACAAAACACCATTAGCACTTAGGTTTTTCTCTCAACTCCTTTTTTTTGTAATCTATTATTGAAGACAAAAAGTGAAGAAAAAAATTTAAAGTTTAAAAAGGTCATGACCGATTCTTGAGGGGCAAAAATGAAATTTTGATTTTTACAAATTTAATCAATATTAAATATGTCAAAAATTACGTTGTCACCCATTTTAATTAATATATGCACAAATGTACCAATTAAACTTTGCCATATTAAATTTAAAAGATATTTATACTTAATTAATCTAATTATTTCATAATTAAATAATTGGATAATTATAAATATAAATATCCAAATATATGTATAATATTTACATTAAATATTCCATAATATATATATTTATGACAAGTGTTAAATACTTTATTTGACAATTAATTAATGTGAATTTAATAAAATCAAGCATTTAAATCAAATACACACTAATTAGGAAATAGCCGGAAAAACCCTTAAAGCGTGTATTTATCGTTTAACCGTTAAACGAACAATAAATAATCAATATTATTTACAAAGGTAGCCCTAGTGCTCTACGAGTATGTTTCATTAGTGGGACTCTCTAGGTTCAAGCATATCCATCACGAAGTCTAATTTCGTGTCAAAAATCTTCCCACCCGTAAATTATGACAAACACGGATAAACTCTTTGAACCATACAGGTCGAGGTCACTGCATACGTATAATCCCTCCCTCACAGGTATCCGGATTATCCCAGAGATATAGATATAAACATCAAAATCTCTATAGGTATAATCCCGTCAACGATTCTATTAGCAGTCTCTTAATAACACTTTGAACTTACTTCTAAAGTGTACCATGGGCCCATTGATTTAACAGATTGCTAATTCCATAATGGATTCATATGCTCTGTACATAGAACTGATTGATCGTATCTTGATACACACATGATATCTTGAGGATCAGTCCACACCCAATGAACATGTGGAGGTATGCTATAAATTAATCGGTGACGTGATTGCCATCAAAGTGTGGAGGATACCTCATACATCCACAGTGGTACCTCAAGTCGAAGGATCAATATGCTCAATCAAACCCGAGAATATTCTTATTGACGTTGGTGTACCATCTATTAAGAATCTTCAGTGAGTCGTTCAGTGTTTATCCGATATAAACACCTACATATCTATATGAATCTCTCGAGACTCATAGTTCATTGAGAAAACATTGGAATACAACATTCCAATATACGACATGTACCGGTCTCAGCGGGTTTACTTACTGACCAAGTAATTGTAAACCTTGACCACGAATAGTTAAGAATGATATTGTTATGATACTGCTCAATGTCAGTTGCGTCGCTTTTGCAACTGTATCAAAACCAATCACTCTATGGTCATTTATGTCTTTACTGTATAAAAAAGAATTCATATTATAGAGTCTGTTTATTTTATTCATAAACAAAATACTTACAAGAGTATTTGCAGTGAAATACATCAGAAATTGGCGCTCAGTGTACCAACCCTACCAGTTACACAATGGATAGAAATCAAAAAGAAATTTTATACAAATGGTTGAAAGAACTCAAGTTCCCAGATGGTTATGTTTTGAAGGGATGATGTATAGATATGCAAAAATATAAGTTATATATGATGAAGAGTCACAATTTCCATGTGTTTATGCAATGGTCAATACGAATTACATTTCATGAATTGCTTCCAAGTCATGTTTGGCATGCTCTCATAGAGTTAAATTTATTTTCATTGACTTAACATCAATCATTTTGTGCAAATTAGAGTGTATTTTCCCGCCTGCTTTCTTCGATTCTATGGAACATATTCCGGTACACCTGCCGTAATAGCTGGACCCGTGAAATAATGATGGATGTATTCATTTGAGAGGTAACAATCGAAAACAATCGTATATATTATGTCAATAGAGTTTCTGATTGTACATTTTTTATGTGATTGTTTTATCAGATACCTTCAACATTTAAAGCATAATGTCTAAAATAAGGCAAACGTTGAGGGTTCCATTTGTAATGCGTATATAGTTGAGGAAGCATTAAAATTTTGTTCGCATTATTTTGAACCTCATATAAACACGAGGTTCCGACAAGTTCCTCGTGATAATGACAGTGGGAATGTTGAATAGGTTGAACCAAATCTCAGTATTTTCACATATCACGGTCGACCATATGAAAGATCAAAGAAAAGAATATTGGAATATAAAGAAATATTGGCAGTTCACACTTACATCTTGATGAACTACACTAAGATTTTACCGTTTCTGAAGTGAGTATTTTTTATTTTTGAAATTATAATTTTTTTTTTTTTCAAAGTCATATTATTCTAAGTCCTATTCTGCCATGTGTTTGTAGCATATACATTGACGAGTTAAAACAACTGGTGCCCGCAATCACTGAAGCTGAAATTGATGTTCAAATTGATACATATTTTACCGACTGGTTCCAAAGATACGTTAGTAATGAATTGGATGTACGTATAGGTTAAATATGTGTTACACTGTATGCAAATAATTTTCACTTTATTGGATAGGCATGTGACGACGAACACTCTATCAAGAACATCTACATCAGAGATTTAGCAAAAGACCCTCTGATAACGGTCAATTATTTTAATGTGTATTTCGTTAATGGGTATAAATTTCATAGTGAAACACATGGATCTGATCGAGCCACGATGAACAGTGGAGTTTGTAAAAATGGATCTAGCAATAGTGATAATTCATTGGTTGGCCGTATGCAAGATCAAAGTTAGGTCAATTATGGATATTCATAAATCATCAGACAAAACTCATGTCCTAGAGACATCATTCCAAGAAGATATGGTGGAGTATGTGCATGAAAATTAAACAACTACATGGGTTGATGATGAACTTGGTAATATGAATGCATTTATCGGGGAATTGATTGATATAAACTCGGGGGATGCTTAACAAGAATCAGATGAACTAATTTTTCAATCAAGCTCAGAAGGGACATAAGAAGATGAAGATAATGATTTTATTGATGTTGATGATGATGATGATATGAACCAGTATTCAACATTTAGTGTTTATGTTCGACCATATATAGACTTTTTGTTAAATAATTAACTATATATGCCATTTTAATCATTAATTTTTTTATAATATTAATTAGTATAAAATAGTATTAATTAAGTTTTTTTTTTAAAATATAATTTATCGACTGAATACTTTGGCCAATAATATAAAATATTACCGACTGAAAAATTCGGTTTAATATTTTAGTTGCCGCCATAAAAGCCTATACTGAATTTTCATTTACCGACCGATTGTTAACATTTAATGACCAATTACATCGGTTGGTAAAAATCCAATATAAAAATACCATTATTCTCTCTTTTTTCCTCTCTCACTCTCTCACTTTCTCCCTTTACTTCTCTACCGTTGTTGGAGCTCACACGAAGTCCTAGTCGTCTTGGAGTTTGGGTAATATATCTTGTTAATTTTTATTTTGATTACAAGATCAAAGTTAGGTCAACTGTGGATATTCAAAAATCATCAAACAAAACTCATGTCCTAGAGACATCATTCCATGAAGATATGGTGGAGTATATGCATGGAAATGAAACAAATATAGGGGTTGATAATGAACTTGGTGATTTGAATGCATCAATTGGGGAATTGATTGATATATACTCGGAGGATGCTGAACAAGAATCAGATGAACTAATTCTTCAATCAAGCTCGAAAAGGACAGAAGAAGATGAAGATAATGATTTTATTGATGATGATGATATGGATTAGTGATCACCATTTAGTGCTTATGTTCGACCCTATCTAGACTTGTTGTTAAATCATTAACTATATGTTCCATTTTAAAAACCAATATGTCATTAATTTTTTTTGATAATATTAATTAGTAAAAAATAGTTTTATTTATGTTTTTTTCTACAAAATTATTTACCGACCGTATTTTAATTACCGTCATAAAAGCCCACTGTGAATTTTCATTTATCGACATAATTTTATTCGGTCGGTAAATGTCAATCATTTACCGACCAATTGTGACATTTACTGACTGATTATACCGGTTGGTAAAAATCCAATCTAAAAACACCAATTTTCTTCCTCTCTCTCTCTCTGTCCCCCCCTCTCTCTCTCATTCGATGCCGTCGTCGGAACTCACACAAAGCCCTAGCCGTTGCTAGAGTTTCGGTAATATATCCTGTTAATTTTTATTTTTATTGCAAGATCAAAGTTAGGTCAACTATGGATATTCAAAAATCATCAAATAAAACTCATGTCCCAAAGACAACATTTCAAGAAGATATGGTGGAGTATGTGCATGACAATGAAACAACTATAGGGGTTTATGATGAACTTGGTGATTTGAATTCACCAACTAGGGAATTGATTGATGTAGACTCGGGGGATGCTGAACAAGAATCAGATGAACCAATTATTCAATCAATTTCAGAAGGGATATAAGAAAACGAAAATAAATATTTTATTGTTGATGATGATACGGACTAGTGTTCGACATTTCGTGTTTATGTTTGACCTTATTTATATTTTTTGTTAAATAATTAACCATATGTGCCATTTTAAAAACTAGTATGTCATTAATGTTTTTTTATAATATTAGTTAGTATAAAAATAGTTTTAATTAATTTTTTAAAAATAATTTTTTCGACCGAATACTTTGATCTATAATATAAAATATTACCGACTGAATAAATTCGATTGGTAATATTTTAGTTGCTGCCATAAAAGACTGTTGTGAATTTTCATTTCGGTTGGTAAATGTCAATCATTTTGTAACACCAATTGATCCTGATGACTTGAATGTTATCAGAGACCGATGACTATTACATTATCAGAAGCATGATATATGATGAAAATCATGTTCAAGCTTGTATGTGTTCATGGAAGGACTTTTTGGACAATTGAAAAATTCCTTGTAGTTCAAAACGGAATTCATTCTAAGATTAAATCCGAACATCCCATGGTATTTGGGACATAATTTTTTCATACGATCTCCGATGTTTATCAACTTTATATTATCAGAAAGCTAATACTGAGACTTACAACTTCCACGTTGAATATTTTTCCAAATTCGAACCAGAATCAGGTTAAAAATCATGATATCCGTAACTACTTTAGTAAAATTCAAGAAATCACTAAAATGAGTGATGAGGCAAAATCCCAACCATTTATTTCATTAAAAAAATAAGCTCTTACACTATAAATAGAGCACTATTCATTCATTCACTTGGCAAGCCAAAAATGTGAAGGAGAATCAAGGAAGCTATCCCATCTTTCTTTTCTTCTCATGCTATTTTGGAATAACTAGTGATGACTACAAGCATATCTCATGCAAAACCATCGTAGGAACCGTAAATTCCTTCGGCGAAATGAAGTAATACTAGTTGGACTCTAAATCTGTGAGTGGACCATTTCTCTTAAATTGATTTCTACTCATTTATTTTGCCTCGAGACTTACTTTTAAAATGTTCCAGGGCATTAGCCAAGATAAATTTTCAGTTTTTTATAAATGTGATGGTTTGAGCCATGATTTAGAAAGAGATGTTTTCAAAGTATGATTTTGTGATTTTTGGAGGCATGGGGGAAAACCCCAGCTCAGGCTGTAACTTATGGAATTGACAGATAACATGTGGACATATAGAGCAGGATTAAGGGACGGTGACACGTAACGCTCATATATATTAGTTTTCATGATTTGGGGGATGACGATACGTAACTCTCCAAGACCACCAGATGTCAGGGCTAGGGAGACGGTGATACGTAACTCCCGTAGACCCTAGATTCATGAACATGATAGTGGCATGCATTGGGTGACAACGATACGTAACGCTCCAATGTCATGGATTTTCACATCTGGCTCCAGTTCAATGGCTTGGGGGATAATGATACGTAACGCCCCAAGACCACTAGTTTAGGCGTATGGAGGATGGTGATACGTAACACCCCGTGCGTAAGGTTTTCTACAGATACTCAGAGATAAGATTTTCAAAATGATTGTTTTACAAAAGAGCTTTTACGAGAAGCAATTTTATGAGAAACTCAGAGTTTTACGGAAAGAAAGGTTTCTAGAAAATTTCACAGAAAAGAATTGATTTTCAGAAAAAAGAAAGAGTTTTAGAGAAGATAACTTTCTTGAAAGGTTTCAGTTTTGGAACAATGGAATTTACAAGAATTTCAGTTTTTTGTTTTAAAATTGTCAACTCACTAGGTCGTTCAAACGATCTAACCCCCCACTCCAAGTGTTTTACAGGTTTACCCGGAGGACGAGCTCAAGAGGACGGATACAGATGGTAGTCATTAGAGGGTTTGAGTCTATAAGATCGAGTTAGAGATGTATTCCAGTCAGACTCTAAGAAAAAAGTATCATATTTTGTATAGTTGAGATTGTGTGTGTACCTAGTAAATTAAAGTATCATTGACAGAGATACTGATGTAATGTTTTGTGTTCGCAATTTTGAGTATTATAGGTGTATTGATAGGTGGTAAACACAAACGTAACGCAAACGCACATATCGCTCAAGTAGTATAAAATGTATCGATCCAAAGAGGACTTAATACCTATGCTATCAATTTATGATGTTAAATGTTTTACGAGCATCCAATTGATTGATTGTTGGTTGGATGGTGATTTAAATTTAAAACAAGTAATTAAAATGATACGAAGGTGATTTAAAGGAAAAATCAATATTATAAAACTATCTAGGGTTGTAAATCCTTCCAATATCTTTTAAAGATGAAGTTATTATGTCATATTTGTTTAATATATCGGTTATTAACCTGGAACACGAAAATATACAAAAGCCTCTGTCGATGGTCAGATGCAAACACCCAAAGTAATCCAATTCATCATATGTCTATGTTAACCAAATTACCCGAATTCATTAAGATTAAGTTCCAATTGTGGCTACTCCTGCCTGACAGGTATATGTTTATCCTGTAAGGAATTCTTCTTAAGGGACATCTACCCTAAAGTGAGATCATGAGCTATTGAGTCTAAGTCGGAAACCTAAAATTAATTCATCAAGTTTATTTTAAGTTTACCAAATCAATCTTATTAGTGGCCAGTTAACAAGAAGCATTAAGCTTAAGACTTAATAAATAAACCAATATATTACCCAAGACAAAAAAATAACCACTTATAAATTGGTGATATTGGAATTCATCACAACCCTAGATACGGTATTTAGTTACAACAAATATCTAGGGTTATTAAAGACATAAATAAAGAAATCAACATAAAATAATACTGGAAATTAAAATGATAAAATTAACAATAAAATAAAATGCTGGGGTTAGAGGATCCACTTTTATTACTTCTAATCTAGAAATCTTCTTTATTATAATATATAAATTTGCATGACATTATCAACCGACCATATTGGAGGTATCCTGATTAAGTGAGATTTTTAATTAATTCCAACCGACCATAAAGGCGGTATCCAATTAAGTCAGATTAAAATCAATTTAATTAAGTCCAACCGACCATAAAGGCGATATCCCATTAAATCAGGTTTCAAGATAGTTTATATATTATAACTAGGGGAGATTAATCGAAATTATAATAATAAAAGCTTTACCTTAAATACAAGAAAACTGTAAATAAACAAATAAGATACAATATTCTTAGTATTCTTAAGGAAATCCCCAGAAGAAGGTATGAATTTTCCTTCTGAATCAGGCCTCAATTTATAGGCTCAAAAAACACCACGCGTGGCGACGCAAAACTCCCCCGCGTCGTGACGCGCACTACAGTACTGTACAAGTTTCGGCAGCTGATTTATTGCTTTTTCGTTGTGACGTGTTAAAGGTTTTGTGTCGCGATGCGAGTGTTAGACAATTATGACCCATAGCATCACTATTTGTACAGATCATGGTGTTGTTGTACAAATTAACTATGTGACAAAGGAAATTGCTCTTTTATCATTTGTAATTGGATTACCAAGATATATAAATGATAAAAGGTCCTTATGATTAGTTCCGGATTGAGATGATATGAGACAATATCAATCCACGAAGGTTTAATCATTAAATATCCATAATCGTAGTATTATCGAGATTGGACATCGATAATGCGGAATATACTAGTATTACACTTGTGCGCGTTGTGGTAGCATAACAGCATAGTTCTCATGCAAGTGTAATAGGAGGTTGTGTTTACCGATGTTATGGAAAGAGCTTCGCTCTGGATAGACCCCTCAGAATTCCATTGGTAGTATGACTATGTGTCTATGGAAGTCCGAATCAGGGTAAATGTATTTGGTCTTAACCTGAGACTTGCACCGCTAATACTTGCGACAATCAATATCCTTTGGTTTTGGTCGTCTAGGACTTTAACCGGTTCTGTGTACGCCTCTTCTGGGTATATTGAGAATCGTAGTGTATTGGGTGTGATGTCAAGATGGAAGTATCACTCCAGTCATAGTGGAGATGATGATCACGTAGGATATGGAACTGGTGCTCTTATATGCTGCAACTATCGGGATATTATGACTAGCTCATGTTTATCCGATTATAGAGACTAGTTACCAGAGATCCGATATATGTTTCGTACGGGGCAGACACAATTCCAGCCCCAGGCCTAGCACGTGACATTCGATATTGGATCGCAATACGCAATACTACGTATACTACGCCTAATAAAGATTACATATTCCTTTAAGAATATTTCTGGAGAATTGGGTAGGCACGGTGCTTTGCTAGAAGCCAACCATGTCTTGTAAATCGGTAAAAACGTAGTACTAGGTACGTACGTATTCGGATAGTTCGACGACCGGATTTACTACTAACATATCCGGTGATTGTTGGACAGTTATGACCCATATCGTCACTATTTATACAGATCATGGTGTTGTTGTACAAATTAACTATCTGACAAAGGAGATTGCTCTCTTATCATTTGTGATTAGATCACCAAGATGTATAAATGATAGGAGGTCCTTATGATTAGTTCCTGGATTGAGATGATATGAGTCATTATCAATCCATGAAGGTTTAATCATTAAATATCCCTAGTCAGAGTATTATCGAGATTGGACATCGATAATGCGTAAAAGACTAGTATTACACTTGTGCGCGTTATGAGGGCATAACGCCATAGTTCTCATATATTTGGGTATAGGATACTCATGCAAGGGTAGTAGGAGGTTGTGTTTTACCGATGGTACGGGAAACAGCTTCGCTCTGGATAGACTCCTCGGAATTCCATTGGTAGTATAACTATGTGTCTATGGAAGTCCGAATCAGGGTAGGTGTATTTGGTCTTAACCTGAGACTTGCACCGCTAATACTTGCTATAATCAATATGCTTTGGTTTTAGGTCATCCAGGGCTTTAACAGGTTCTGTGTACGCCTCTGCTGGGTATATTGAGAATCATAGTGTGTTGGGTGTGATGTCAAGACGGAAGTATCACTCTAGTCATAGTGGAGATGATGGTCACGTAGGATACGAAACTGGTTCTCTTATGTAATGCAGTCATCGGGATAAAATGACTAGGTCATGTTTATCCAATTATAGAGACTAGTTACCAGAGATCCGATATGTGCTTCGTACAGGGCAGACACAATTAAAGCCTCAGGCCTTGCACGTGACATCCGATACTGGATCGAGATACATAATACTATGTATACTACGCCTGATATAGATAACTATATTCCTGCAAGTATATTTCTGGAGAATTGGGAAGGCATGGCGCTTAGCTAGAAGCCAACCTTGTCTTGAAAATCGGTACAGACGTAGTACTAGGTACTTACGTGTTCGGATAGTCCGACGACCGTATTTACTGCCAACATATTTGAGGATCTCATGGGTCACTTCCCGAAGATTCACCGATGACGTATGACTCGCACTTTATTAATCTGGGATTAATTAGTAGAGAGAGAAAATTAATCTGGGATTAATTGCGAAGATATTTTATCTGGGATAAAATACTATTTAAAGAGAGAGAACGATTAATTTAGAATTAATCGATAAATTAATATATTCGATATATTAAACGAAATTGGATTTCGACGCGGAATTAAAATTAGATTTTTAATTCGGGAGAACGAGTTAATTTATAATTAATTCGTTAGTGACGTGAATAGTAATTTCGCTAGGCCTAATCATTTAATTACGTCGCAACAGAAAATTCGTAAATTTGGAATTAGTGAACCCGAGCCCGAGAGTGTTTGCGAGCGCATTCACATTTCAAATTCGAGTGCGGCCCGCAAGTCACATCAAGCGTCAAATCGCAAGTCACATCAAGCGTCAAATCACATGACACTTTGAGTGATATGACATTTGATTGATTGATTGATTGATGGGAGTTGTTGGGAACTTTTAAAGCTTGTACTTGTTTGATTTTTTGAAAATAAAATTTGGTATATGTTTAATTAATTTTGGAAATTAATAAAGATATACACAACTTCCAGTCTCTCTCTATTGTTCACGGTTTTTATAGCCAAAACCAACACACTCTCTTATCTTTCTTCTCTTCATCTCACGCCCAAGGGGTAGTCCAATGCCTTCTGTTTCTGGTTTCACCGTGAGACACAAGGAGAAGATAAGGAATTTTGTAGCAAAATTCCTTGGTGCTAGCACACATAGGAGCCATCCTAAGGTGATAGGGAAACCCACTTATGAGCTAGGAATGACTAAACAAAGCTTGGAGCTTCATGTATCATGCCAAAGTCGAAAATGGAGGAGCAAGGAACTGTCACTTCCGTGACTTCAAGGAAGGCAGAAAATGATTTTTGTTCTCCACCACATCGCCTCAACCGATCATTGTGAGTATTCTGCAACTCCTTGATGTATTCGCACATGTATTTTCATTGCTAGATATGATATTGGGATGCTTAGACAATTCCAACAATGGTATCTATGAGCAAGGTTGAGCATGAAAATATATTAGGGTTAAAATTGGGTAAAATGTGTTTGAGCATGATTTGATGAAATTGGATGATTAAGTATGCTTAAAGTATGTTTAATTGAAGTTTGATTGGATCAATTTCAAGAAAATTGGTTTGGAACAATTTTCCCCAAAATGTTAGGCTTGGCCGAAAATACATGATGCCCTAATTGTCTTGGATTATTTGATTTTGATTCATTGGATTAGTTGGAAATAAATTGGGAATGTTGATTTAATATTTTATTTGATTCAATTGGATTGGATTTAAAATTGGACATAAAATTCCCCTTTTGCCGAGACTTAAAGCTTGTATATGGGTTTGATTTTTAATTAAAATGTGTTGGACACTAATTGATGTAATTGAACATGATTAGTTGTATAAATTGATGATTTGGAAATATTGATTTATGTAATTAATTATGCTATACACTTTAGTTAATTAAATATGAAATTTGGAAATTTTTGTGTTTAATTAAATGGGCTTAAATTGGATTTCGACTTGTATTGTTGTAAATGGGCTAATTGGGCTTGGTTGTACCAATTTAGGTTTAGGCTAAATTGGTTGGATCCAATTGGGCCCAAAACCATTTCCATATAGCCCAAATGCGACTAATGGACCTTTAATAATTTAATTAGGCCTAATGGGCCTAAATTGATTTCTAGGCTTATGGGGTTATTCCTTGATTGGGCTTTGGTTATTGGGTTTGACCCAAGTTGACCAAAAGTCCATGCCTTAAGAAATTAATTAAAAGCCCATTGGACTTTAATTAAATTAACGTTGGACGTTAATCGGGCCTTGAGACCCGTAACGATTAAATTTGGAATTTAAGTCGTAAAGGTTTATTTATAAAGTGTAATATTTAATTTGGAATTAAATAAGCGAATTAGTATTAAATGCAAATTGAATTGGATTTAATTTTATAGTTTAATATAATTCAAGAATTCGTACTTTGAGTACTTATTCGCAAAAAGAGTTTAACTCGCGCAAAATCAAATCGTTGTTTGAACATTGGATGGTCACTAATATCATATTAACTAATTGGATTAGATTAATTGATAACATGCTTGTGTGAATACATGGTTGCGATGCATGAATAATGTATATCCGATGGATATTAGAAGGGTGAGGCAATTTTGGAAATTGTTGTAATAAATTTAGAATTTATTAATTGGACCTGCGTGTCCAGCCTATTACCTCCTTACTCTGTGTATTTCTCTTCTCACCTATTCTCCTCAATGTAAATGAGGTTTCTTTAGAAGTGTTATGTAACAGGTAGAAGTAATACATTTGCTAGCGGGAGAGAGAGAAAGAGAGAGATTTGTTCTAGGAACAATGTGTTAAGTATCCATCCGCATATCATTATTATTTTATTTACGCACCTTATTATGTGTTTAGAATGCATGTTTAAGGGTGTATGATGATGAGACCTTAACAAAGATAATAAATTAGTTGCCAATTTGCACGCGAAAAACCCTCACAAAATATTAAGCGTTTTTCCTTCCATTGAGTGATTCTTACTCAAGATCTAAGACTGGCATTGGTTTGTTGGCCAAAGTCAAGACCTTTTTCCGTCGAGGATGTGTTTGAATCACGAGAGCTTTGTTCCATATCGGTGTCTTGTCCAAGTTGTGGTTTGTTGGCCAAAGTCAAGACCACTTCTTGTCCATCGACATTGATTACGAAGCTTTCCATGGTCAATGGGTTTCGCTTAACTGGGATCACTAAGTTTGTTGTGCCAAAGCCAAGGCTTAGTTGATTCAGAGGGAAAAGGTTAGGTAATATATTGGATATATTGGCATATATAAGATATATGTTTCGGACTTGGATGTCCCCCTACTGGATCTAGGAATTGGATGGGATCCAATTGATCTTAGAGATCTACCTAGTTAATTATCATACAATTTGTTGGCAAAAGTCAAGATTGTGTGACATTTAACGGGACCCTAGCCCACTAGGAAACACGGTTTCTCGAGTACTCAAACGGAGGGTTAGAGGCTCGCCGAAAAATAGTGGGAGGCAAGAATTAAATTTGCAATATTCGTTTAGTAACTTGCCATACGCGCTCATTTCAAATATCACGTCAAATAAATTAAATGTTAGTTGGACTAATATTTAAATGGTTGTTTTAATAAATAGTTGGACTGTATTCAAACTATTTCATTTATAGTTTCTTTTATAATTGGATTATAGAAATCAATATAATTGAATTTAACCTATTAAATTATAGTTGATTAAATAGTTGGACTATAGTAATCATTATAATAAATAGTACCTAAATCGTTGATTGGATGGTTGGACTATAGCAATCAAGATAAATTGAAAGATTGACATTTAAAACATAATCCTAGGGAAAATGTATTTAAATGGTTTAATTTTCAAATTGGGAATAAAATATTAAGATGGTCCTGGAAACTAATAAGTTACTTTATTTGATAAAATAACATATTAGGCCTAAGCTCGAAGTTAAGTAAATAGTAGAGCATGATATTTGGAATATTCATGTGATGATAACTTTAGTGCTTAATCCATTAAGCTTTCCAAATAGACTCCTTAATTTCTTAATCAGAACTAAGGATTAGATCCTTAAAGTATGATAATGAAATTGAAGGATCTTCATAGATCTATTTTAGATCTTTAAAGTACTAAATTGCAATAGTAAACTCTTGGAGAGTTAATGGCCATTCTCAAGGAGTTAAAGCCAAAGTTTGCAATAAGGCAAGAAGCGCAAGACGCACCTTATTTCGATATTCTAGAAGGCCAAGGCTTGGCCAAAGGCTTCTGGGTGTGGAAATGGGGCAAATGCAAAATCATTATAATCTTCTCGGAAGATAAATGACATATCCCAAAATGTCTGCCTAACTATGGCAAACCGAATCGTGGAAGCGTGACTGTCGTTTGGACAAAGCAGACATGAAGGTATTGAAGACGAGCAAGGCTCCGACTTCAAATATGTTTGTCATAAATATGTTCATTACTAGTATTAAAATTGGATTTTAAATACTTAGTGTGGTACATAAATATGTATTGATGTGCAGAATCTGCTATGAGCAGGATACTGACTTCAGTTGAGAAATCTGCGAATTGAGAACGGGACGAAAGTCACTGTTTTAACCGTAGATACCTAAGTTTAGGAACTACATTTACGGTATGTACTTAAATTAGGAAACTGTTAAAATGTAACTAGTTTGACTAGATACATTATCTCTATATCAGGGTTTAACCCGTTGCGGGTATACCTTTATATTCTAGAACACTAAAATGTTTCATTATATAAAGATGATATTGAGATAAACACATTAGATGTGAATAATAGAATTTATATTTTGAATATAAATAAATCTCAAACATATAACATGACAAACAAATAGCTCAAACTGATTTGATCAGATGAAACTTAATTGTGGCATTGTTTTCTAGGACATAATTAAACAAGACTCGTATATCCACACTTTTGAAGAGTGGGTACTAGGAAAAATTTGATACCATTCAAATAAAGTCTACGAATCTAGTCTATTGGGCAAAGTGCCTAAAACAGCTTTACTTGGTAAAAGTGTAATTGCCATCGATCTGTTAGCCCTCGTTCATAGTGACGTAAGTGGGCCTATATCTAGCTAGGCTAGAGATGGATATGAATGTTTTGTGACCTTTACGAATGTGGCATCGCGTTATGGTTATGTGTTCTGGATGAAACACAAATCGGAAACTTTTAAAGTTTCGACATGAAATAGACAAACAGATCGGCTAAAGTATTAAAATCGTCACGGCAAGACTGTAATGGAAAATACTTAAGCAATAAGTTTCTCATATACTTGAAAGAGTATAGTATTATTTCAATGAGGACTCCTCCTGGAACACGTCAGTTTGACGGTGTGTCCGAATTAAGTAACCGAATTTTGTTGGACATGATAAGGTTAATCATAAGTCGCTCTGAGCTACCATTTCCTTCAACGAATAAGCTTTAAACAGTGCAGAACTTATTTAGAATAAGGTTCCATAGAAATCTGTTAGACAGATTACATATTAGATATGAACAGGAAAGAAACCAGGTTTTCTTATTCATGATGATTTGGGTATGCTGGGCATATGTTTGGATGGTACCAAATTGGAACTCAAAATTGGATAAGTGCAGAAGTTGTAGGTTATCCTAGGAAAACAAAGTATAGTACTTATACAACTCACTAGAGAACAATGTAATTGTTGCTCGCCATGCGGTTTTCCTAAGAGGAATACCTATATGCAGTGATAAGTGAGAGGAAAGTAAAACTCGATGAAAATCGGAGTAATACTATTCCAGGCACCGATTCCTTAATGGAACACAAATAGTTTATCAAGGATGAAACTAACCAATAATCTTCGAATACACAAGAACCGCGTAAGTCGGAGAGAGTCAGAAAACAATATGGGGTATGGGTTTCTGATCTCACCTCATAAGATGTTAATATTATTGAGGAATACGAACTGACTACGTATGAGGAAGTGATACAAGGCATCGACTCCCTATTATGGAAAAGTGCCATGATATCCAAAATAGATTCCATGTATACCAACTAAGTTTGGACACTAGTTGTTGTACCGCAAGGCATTGTGCCTATTGGTACTATATTAGTCTCCAAGGAAGACATACATGGAAGGCAACATACCAACGTACTAAGCTAGGCTTGTAGCGAAAAGGTATCGTTATCAACATTGTGTCGATTGCAACGAAAACTTTTACCTGTTGCCACGGTAAATCCATTTAGATAATGCTTGATAATGCTGCATGTTTCATTTATGAAATATGACAGCTGAACGGGAAAATCGCTTTCCCTAACAGAAACATTTTGGAGGATGTTTTCAACATCCTGACGGTTTTATCGTACCAAAACTAGCAAACAAGGTTTGCAGGTTATTTGATCCATGGATGGATTGAAGCAAGCATTGTGTTCTTGGAATTATCGTTTTGATGTAATCATAATGGTGTATGATTTAATTCAAAACGAAAATATTCTTGTGTATACAAGGAGGTTAGTGGGAGCGCACTGACAATAATTGTCCTATAAAATAATGATAATATGTCATTTCTTGAAATGATATTCCCATAAAATACAATCGGTGAAAGCTTTACTTTCGAGAAAATTCTCCATAGAATTCTTGGGAGAAACAACCTTTATTCTAGGAATAAAGATCTATTGGGATAGATCTAAAAGTTGTTTATACTCTCTGAGATATAGTACATTGAAAAATGTACGTGACCTGATGTCTCATACCCTTTGAGCATATGGAGTCACAATCGGGCCAATCCAAATGATAGTCATTGGATTGATGTTAAAAACATCCTTGAGTATCTAGAGGAACTAAGGATGCTGTCTTATACTATGGAGAAAGAGAACTTGAAGTGATTGGGATCACCGCTGCAAGTTTCCTAAATCGATAAGATGACTATAAGTCATAACAACGGTACTATAAAGTTTGAATAACGGTACAGTGAGCTGGAAATCTTCCAAGCAAGATACTGTTACCGAATAAACAACAAATGCGGGTTATTGCTGCAGCTGAGGCAGCAATAGAAGCCATTTGGGTCGATAATAAATCTAATTAGATTAGATATAGTTATGTTAGCAACTGAGCTAGGCTACAACGCAGGCTAAAGAATTAATGGTCTCATCAACGATCCAGATACATACTTCGATAATTCATCTGATTCGTTCGGATTATACATCGTGGCGATGTGATGATCCTATAAACCGCATCAGATGATAATCATGCAAATTCGCTGACGAAAGTCTTTTCTCAGTAATTTGAACAAACCGTACATAGTTCAGGTGTAGGACACTTGAGTGACTGGCTATAGGCCAAGTGGGAGATTGTTGGACAGTTATGACCCATAGCGTCACTATTTGTACATATCATGGTGTTGTTGTACAAATTAATTATGTGACAAAGGAGATTGCTCTCTTATCATTTGTGATTAGATCACCAAGATGTATAAATGATAGGAGGTCCTTATGATTAGTTCCTGGATTGAGATGATATGGGACATAATCAATCCATGAAGGTTTAATCATTAAATATCCCTAGTCAGAGTATTATCGAGATTGGACATCGATAATGAGTAAAAGACTAGTATTACACTTGTGCGCGTTGTGAGGGTATAAAGACATAGTTCTCATATATTTGGGTATAGGATACTCATGCAAGTGTAGTATGAGGTTGTGTTTTACCGATGGTATGGAAAACAGCTTCGCTCTGGATAGACCCCTCAGAATTCCATTGGTAGTATGACTATGTGTCTATGGAAGTCCGAATCAGGGTAGATGTATTTGGTCTTAACTTGAGACTTGCACCGCTAATACTTGCGACAATCAATATGCTTTGGTTTTAGGTCGTCGAGGGCTTTAACAGGTTTTGTGTACGCCTCTGCTGGGTATATTGAGAATCGTAGTGTGTTGGGTATGATGTCAAGATGGAAGTATCACTCCAGTCACAGTGGAGATAATGGTCACGTAGGATACAAAACTGGTTCTATTATGTACTGCAGTCATCGGGATAAAATGACTAGGTCATGTTTATCCAATTATAGAGACTAGTTACCAGTGATCCAATATGTGCTTCGTACGGGGCAGACACAATTCCAGCCCCAAGCCTTGCACGTGACATCTGATACTGGATCGAGATACATAATACTACGTATACTATGGCTTATATAGATCACTATATTCCTGTAAGGATATTTCTGGAGAATTGGGAAGGCATGGCGCTTTGCTAGAAGCCAACCTTGTCTTGTAAATCGGTACAAACGTAGTTCTAGGTACTTACGTGTTTGAATAGTCCAACGACCGTATTTACTGCCAACATATCTGGGGATCTCGTGGGTCGCTTCCCGAAGATTCACCGATGACGTATGTCTCGCACTTTATTAATCTGGGATTAATTAATAGAGAGACAAAATTAATCTGGGATTAATTGCGGAGATATTTTATCTGGGATAAAATACTATTTAAAGAGAGAGAATGATTACTTTGGAATTAATCGATAAATTAATATATTCGATATATTGAAGGAAATTGGATTTCGACACGGAATTAAAATTTGATTTTAATTCGGGCGAACGAGTTAATTTAGAATTAATTCGTTAGCGATGTGAATAGTGATTTCGCTAGGCATAATCATTTAATTACGTCGCAACAGAAGATTCTTTAATTTGGAATTAGTGAACCCGAGCCCGAGAGTGTTTGCGAGCGCATTCACATTTCGAATTCGAGTGCGGCCCGCAAGTCAAATCAAGCGTCAAATCGCAAGTCACATCAAGCATCAAATCACATGTCACTTTGAGTGATATGATATTTGATTGATTGATTGATGGGAGTTGTTGGGAGCTTTTAAAGCTTGTACTTGTTTGATTTTTTGAAAATAAAATTGGTATATGTTTAATTAATTTTGGAAATAATAAAGATATACACATCTTCCATTCTCTCTCTATGGTTAACGGTTTTTAGAGCCAAAACCAACACACTCTCTTCTCTTTCTTCTCTTCATCTCACGCCCAAGGGGCAGTCCACTGCCTTCTGTTTCTAGTTTCACCGTGAGACACAAGGAGAAGATAAGGAATTTTGTAGCAAAATTCCTTGGTGCTAGCACACATAGGAGCCATCCTAAGGTGATAGGAAAACCCACTTATGAGCTAGGAATGACCAAACAAAGCTTGGAGCTTCATGGATCATGCCAAAGCCGAAAATGGAGGAGCAAGGAACTGTCACTGCCGTGACTTCAAGGATGGCAGAAAATGATTTTTGTTCTCCACCACATCGCCTCAACCGATCATTGTGAGTATTCCGCAACTCCTTGATGTATTCGCACATGTAGTTTCATTGCTAGATATGATATTGGGATGCTTAGACAATTCCAACCGGGATCTCATGGGTCGCTTCCCGAAGATTCACCGATGATGTATGACTCCCACATTATTAATCTGGGATTAATTAGTAGAGAGAGAAAATAATCTAGGATTAATTAAGGAGATATTTTATCTGGGATAAAATATTATTTAAAGAGAGAAAACGATTAATTTGGAATTAATCAATATAATAATATATTCGATATATTATACGAAATTAGATTTCGATGCGGAAATAAATTTAGAATTTAATTCGGGCGAACGAGTAAATTTAGAATTAATTCGCTAGCGACGTGAATAGTAATTTTACTAGGCATAATTATTTAATTAAATTTGATTTAATTACGTCGCAACGGAAAATTCGTTAATTCGGAATTAGCGAACCAGAGTCCGGGAGTGTTTGCAGGCCCACTCGCATTTCGAATCAAGTGGGGCCCAAAAGTCACATCAAGCGTCACATCACTAGTCAACTTCATCACTTTATTGTGATGGAAGTTGTTGGTTGATGCTTGAGTGTTAAACACTCAATTGTGATGGCTTGAATGACTAATACCATTTATTTATTTTTGGTACATCATTTAATTGATTTTTGAAATCAAACCAACACAACTTCTCTTCCCCTCTCTCTCTCTCACGGCCAAGGGCCAAAATTCTCTCTTTTCTTCATTCCAAAGCCGAGAGCAACAAGAAAGGTAAGGGAAATTTTGTGGCAAAATTTCCAAAGTGCTAGCACACATTAGGAGTCATACAAAGGTGATAGGGAAACCCATTCATGAGGCAAAATTTCCAAAGTGCTAGCACACATTAGGAGTCATACAAAGGTGATAGGGAAACCCATTCATGAGCATGGAATCTACATACAAAGCTTGGAGCTTGGAGATTCAACAAGGAGCACAAAAGGGACCCATTGCCGAGAGCTTCATGGAGGAGCGAAAAGATTTTGTGTTCATCGAATCAAAATCCGATCAATGTAAGTATGATTCCGCCATAATTCTTTGTTGTATTCACATGTTTAAATGCTTAAATCGATCTTGGGACTATAGTAGAAACCCAACAATGGTATCTAGAGCCTTGTTTAAGCATGAAAATGGTTTTAGGGTAAAATTGGGTAAAATTGATTTGAGCATGTTTGGATGAAATTGATTGTTTGGATATGCTTGAATGATGATAACATAGTGTTATGCATGACCAATTTGATGAAAATTGATAAATTTTTCCCCAAATTAGTAGGCTTGGCCGAAAGTTGCTATTGCCGTAATGTCATGCTAATTTTGATTTTTGATCATTGGATGAGTTGAAATCACTTGGGAAATGTTGATTTAGGATTTAATTTGATTGAAATCGAAATCGGACAAAAACCCTAAATTACCGTGACCAAAAACATGGAAAATGATTGATTTTTTGATTCAATAATGTTGAACATGTGTTGATGATAATAAGCATGATTAATTATATAAATTGGTATTTTGGAAATGTTAATTTGGTTAATTAATCATGGCTATACACTTTGATTAATTTAATTGTGAAATTTGGAATTTTGAAATTAAATTAATTGGGCTTATTTTGGAATTGGGCTTGTAAAGTTGTATTTGGGCTAAATGGGCTTGGTTGGGCCAAGTTTGGTTTATGTTAATTGGTTGGATCCAATTGGGCCCAAAACCATAACCATAAAGTCCAAATATAATTAAATGGACCTTTAATTTTAATTGGGCCTAATGGGCCTAAATCGGTTTCTTGGCAAATATGGGTGATTCCTTAAATGGGCTTTGGTATTTGGGTTTGATCCATATTGACCAAAGTCCATGCCTTAAGAAACTAATTGAAAGCCCATTGGACTTTAATTAAATTGACATTGGATGTTAATTGGGCTTTGAGACCCGTAATGATTAGATTTAGAATCTAAGTCGTAAAGGCTTGTTAATAAAGTGTAATTATTTAATTTGGAATTAAATATAGAATTAGTATTAAATACAAATTAAATTGGATTTAATATTGTAGTTTAATATACTTCGAGAATTCGTACTTTGAGTACTTATTCTTAAAACGAGTTTGACTCGCGCAAAATCAAATCGTTGTTTGAACATTGGATGGTCATTAATTTCAGATTAATTAATTGGATTAGATTGATTGATAACATGCTTTGTGTGAATACATGGATGTGATGTATGAATAATGTATATCGGATCGATATTAGATTGGTGAGGGCAATTTTGGAAATTGTTGTGATAAATTTGGAATTTATTAAATTGGACCTGCGTGTCCAGCCTATTACCTCTTGACTCTTTGTATTTCTCTTCTCACCTATTCCCCTCAATTTAAATGAGGTTTCTTTAGAAGTGTTATGTAATTGGGTAGAAGTAATATTTGTGCTAGCGGAGAGAGGAAATGGAGAGATTTGTTCTAGGAACAAAATGTGTTAAGTATCCATCCGCATATCATTATTATTTTATTTATATGCGCCTTATTATATTTTTAGAATGCATGTTTAAGGGTGTATGATGATGAGACCTTGACAAAGATAATTAATTGGTTGCCAATTACGCGAAAAACCCTCAAGATATATTAAGTTTTTTTCCTTCCATTGAGTGATTCATTCTCAAGATCCAAGATTGGCACTGGTTTGTTGGCCAAAGTCAAGACCTTTGTCCATCGCAGATGTGTTTGAATCAGAAAAGGCTTTGTTCCATATCGTGTGTCTTGTCCAAGTTGTGATTTGTTGGCCAAAGTCAAGATCACTTCTTGTCCATCGACATCGATTACGAAGCTTTCAAGGTCAATGGGTCCCGCTTAACTGGAATCATTAAGTTTGTTGTGCCAAAGCCAAGGCTTAATTGATTCAGAGGAAAAAGGTTAGGGAATATATTGGATATATTGGCATATATAAGATATAAGTTTTGGACTTGGATGTCCACCTACTGGATCTAGGAATTGGATGAGATCCAATTGATCTTAGAGATCTACCTAGTTAAATATCATATAGTTTGTTGGCAAAAGTCAAGATTGTGTGTTATTTAACGGGATCCTAGCCCACTAGGAAACAAGGTTTCCCGAGTACTCAACAGAGGGTTAGAGGCTCGCCGAAAAATAGTTGGAGGCAAGTATTAAATTTGCAAATTCGTTTAGTTACTTGCCAATACGAGCTCATTTCATTTTTCCTCAATACGTAAATATATATTAGTTGGACTAATATTTAATCGTTGTTTTAATTAAACAGTTGGACTATATTCAAACTACTTCAATTATAATTGATTATATAATTAGATTATAGTAATCAATATATTTGAATTTAACCAATCAAATTATAGTTGATTATATAGTTAGACTATAGTAATCATTATATTTAATAGTACCTGAAATCGTTTATTGGATAGTTGGACTATAGTAATCAAGATAACTGAAAGATTAGTGTTTAAAACATAATCCTGGGTAAAAAAAATGTCTTTGAACGGCTTTAATTTTCAAATTGGGAATAGAACCTCAGGATAGTCCAGGAAACTGAGGAGTTACTTTATTGATAAGGAAACATCTCGGGCCTAAGCCTAGAGTTGAGCAAATAGTGGAGCATGAGTTTTGGAAGACTCATGGTGATGATAACTTTAGTGCTCAATCCATTTTTCTTAATGCAATGACACTTTAATTTAGTTGTCAAAATAAAGGATTAGATCCTTATAACATGATAATGAAATTAAAGATCTTCATAGATTTATTCTTAAATCTTAGAAGTACAAATTGCAAAAGAAGCTCTTTCGCTCATGTATGTCAGAGGGTACATCTTTCGAGCACTAGGTGTCGCAGATGATTGCTGACATCGATCAGCTAGGTTAGCTGGGCATTACCTACATGGCTGAGACTACCAAAGATTTGATCTTATAGTCTCTACCGAAAAAAGATGGGGCAGGTTCATTATGAACCAAGAGAAAATTCTTGGAGAATTGATGGCTATGCTCTAGGAGACAAAGCCAGAGCTTCTAAAAGGGGCAAAGACAAAATCATCACAAGTCTTCTAGGAAGACAAAGGACATATCCCAAAATGTCTGCCTAAAACTGTGTCAAACGGGGTCACTGTATGCTTGACTGCTGTATGGACAAGGCACACATGAAGGAAGTAAAGAAGGGCAAGGCTCTGACTTTAAATATGTTTGTCATAAACATGTTCGCTACTAGTATTAAAATTGGATTTTAGATACTGAGTGTGGTACATAAATATGTATTGGTGTGCAGTATCTGCTGATTAGCAGGACACTGACTTCAGTTGAGATTTATCTGCGAAATGAAAATGGGACGAGAGTCACTGTTTTAACCGTAGAGACCTAAGTTTAGGAACTACCCTTCGGGTGTGTACTTAAATTAGGAAATTGTTACAATGTAACTAGTTTGACTAGAAACATTATCTCTATATCAGGGTTTAACCCGTTGCGGGTGTGCCTTTATATTCTAGAACACTAAAGTGTTTTATTTTATAAAGATGATATTGAGATAAACACATTAGATGTGAATAACAGTATTTATATTTTGAATATAAATAAATCTCAAACATATGACATGACAAACAAATAGCTTAAACTGAATTGATCAGTTGAGACTTATATGTGGCATTGTTGTCTGGGACACATTAAACAAGACTCGTATATCCACACTTTCGAAGAGTGGGTACTAGGACAAATTTGATTCCATTCAAATAATGTCTACGAATCTAGTTTATTAGGCAAAGTGCCTAAAACACATTTTACTTGGTAAAAGTGTAAGTGCCACCGATCTGTTAGCCCTTGTTCATAGTGACGTAAGTGGGCCCATATCTAGCTAGGATAGAAGTGGATATGAATACTTCGTAACCTTTACGGATGTGGCATCGCGTTATGGTTATGTGTTTCTTTTGAAACACGAATCGAACTTTTGATAATTCAAAGAGTTTCGACACGAAGTTGACAGACAGATCGGCTAAAGTATTAAAACATCATGATTAGACCATGATGGAAAATACTTAAACAATAAGTTTCACAATTATATGAAAGAGTATAGTATTCTTTCATGATGGACTATTCATGGAACACCTCAATTTGACTGTGTATCCGAACAGAGAAACCAAATTTTGTTGGACATGATAAGGTTAATCATGAGTCGCTCTGAGCTACTATTTTCTTTCAAGGGATACGCATTAAACAGTGAAACACTTATTTTGAATAAGGTTCCATAAAAATCTGTTTGACAGACTTCATATTAGATATGAACAGGAAAGAAACTGGGTTTTCTCATTCTTGGTGATTTGGGAATGCTGGGCATATGTTTGGATGATACCAAACAAGAACCCAAATCGGATAAGTGCCTAATTTGTAGGTTATCCTAGGGAAACCTAAGTATAGTACTTATGCAACTCACTAGAGAACAATGTAATTGTTGCTCACCATGCGGTTTTCCTAAGAGGAATACATATATGCAGTGGTAAGTGGGAGGAAAGTAAAACTCGATGAAAATCAGAGTAATACTATTCAAGGCACCGATTCCTTAATGGAACAAAAATAGTTCATTAAGGATTAAACTATACCAATAATCTTCGAATACACAAGAACCGCGTAAGTCGGAGAGAGTCAGAAAACAACCTGGGGTATGAGTTTCTGATCTCACCTCATAAAGATGTCAATCTTATTGAGGAAGAATAACTGACTACGTATGAGGAAGTGATACTAGGTATCAAATCCCTATTATGGCAAAGTGCCATGAAGTCCGAAATGGATTCTATGTATACCAATCAAGTTTGGATACTGGTTGTTGTACCGAAAGGCATTGTGCCTATTGGCACTATATAAGTCTTAAAGGAAGACATACATGGATGGCAACATACCAAAGTACTAAGTTAGGCTTGTAGCGAAAATGTATCGTTACTAACATGTGTCAATTACGATGAAACCTTTTACTCATTGCCATGGTTAAATCCATTTGGATAATGCTTGCTAAATGCTGCATGTTTCATTTATGAAATATGTCAGCTGAACGTCAAAACTGATTTCCTTAAAAGGAAACCTTTTGGATGATGTTTACAACATCCTGACAGTTTTTTCGTACCAAAACGAGCAAACAAGGTTAGCAAGTTAATTCGATCCATTTATGGATTGAAGCAAGCATATCGTTCTTGGAACTATCATTTTGATGTAATCATAATGGTATATGATTTAATTCAAAACGAAAAATGATTCTTGTGTATAGAAGGAGGTTAGTGGGAGCGCACTGACAGTGTATGTCCTAAATAATGATGACATGTCATTTATTGGAAATGATATTCCCATAATACAATCGGTGAAAGCTTGGCTTTCATGAAAATTCTCCGTATAATATGGAGTCACAATCAGGCCAATCCAAGTGATGGTCACTGGATTGATGTTAAGAACATCCTTGAGTATCTTAGAGGAACTAAGGATGCTTTCTTATACTATAGAGAAGGAGACTTGAAGTGACTGGGTTCACTGTTGCAAGTTTCCAACTGCTAAAAATGACTATAAGTCGTAATAACGGTACTATATAGTTTGAATAATGGAACAGTGAGCTGGAAATCTTCCAAGCAAGATACTGTTACCGAATAAACAACAAAAGCGGAATATTGCTACAGCTGAAGCAGCAATAGAAGTCTTTTGGATCTATAATAATCCTAATTGGATTAAGAGTAGTTCTGTTAGCAGCTGAGTTAGGCTACAACACAGGCTAAAGAATTAATCGTCTCATCAATGATCCAGATATATACTTCAAATATTCATCTGATTCGTTCAGATCATACATCGTGGCGATGTGATGATCGAATCAATCGCATCAGATGATAACCATGTAAATCCGCTGACAAAAGCCTTTCCTTAGTAGAAGTTTGAGCGAACCGTATATAGTTCAGGTGTAGGACACCTGAGTGATTGGCTATAGGCCAAGTGGGAGATTGTTGGACAATTATGACCCATAACATCATTATTTGTACAGATCATGGTGTTGTTGTACAAATTAACTATGTGACAAAGGAAATTGCTCTTTTATCATTTGTAATTGGATTACCAAGATATATAAATGATAAAAGGTCCTTATGATTAGTTTCGGATTGAGATGATATGAGACAGTATCAATCCATGAAGGTTTAATCATTAAATATCCCTAGTCGTAGTATTTTTGAGATTGGACATCGATAATGCGGAATAGACTAGTATTACACTTGTGCGCGTTGTGGGAGCATAACGACATAGATCTCATATATTTGGGTATTGGATACTTATGCAAGTGTAATAGGAGGTTATGTTTACCGATGGTACGGAAACAGCTTCGCTCTGGATAGACCCCTCGAAATTTCATTGGTAGTATGACTATGTGTCTATGGAAGTCCGAATCAGGGTATGTGTATTTTGTCTTAACCTGAGACTTGCACCGCTAATACTTGCGACAATCAATATACTTTGGTTTTGGTCATCCATGACTTTAACCGGTTCTGTGTACGCCTTTTCTGGGTATATTGAGAATCGTAGTGTATTAGTTGTGATGTCAAGATGGAAGTATCACTCCAGTCATATTGGAGATGATGATCACGTAGGATACGAAACTGGTGCTCTTATATGCTGCAGCTATCGGGATATTATGACTAGGTCATATTTATCCGATTATAGAGACTAGTTACCAGAGATCCGATATGTGCTTCGTACGGGGCAGACACAATTCTAGCCCCAGCCCTAACACGTGACATTCGATACTAGATCGCAATACGCAATACTACGTATACTACGCCTGATAAAGATGACATATTCCTTTAAGAATATTTCTGGAGAATTGGGTAGGCACGGTGCTTTGCTAGAAGCCAACCATGTCTTGTAAATCGGTAAAAACGTAGTACTAGGTACGTACGTGTTCGGATAGTCCGACGACCATATTTACTGCCAACATATCCGGGGATCTCATGGGTCGCTTCCCAAAGATTCACCGATGACGTATGACTCGTACATTATTAATCTGGGATTAATTACGGAGATATTTTATCTAGGATAAAATATTATTTAAAGAGAGAGAACGATTAATTTAGAATTAATCGATATAATAATATATTCGATATATTATAAGAAATTAGATTTCGACGCGGAATTAAATTTAGAATTAATTCGGGCGAACGAGTTAATTTAGAATTAATTCGCTAGCGACGTGAATAGTAATTTTGCTAGGCATAATTATTTAATTAAATTTGATTTAATTACGTCGCAACGAAAAATTCGTTAATTCAGAATTAGCGAACCCGAGCCCGGGAGTGTTTGCAGGCCCACTCGCATTTCGAATCAAGTGGGGCCCAAAAGTCACATCAAGCATCACATCACTAGTCAACTTTATCACTTTATTGTGATGGAAGTTGTTGGTCGATGCTTGAGTGTGAAACACTCAATTATGATGGCTTGAATGACTAATACCATTTATTTATTTTTGGTATATCATTTAATTGATTTTTGAAATCAAACCAACACAACTTCTCTTCCTCTCTCTCTCTCTCACAGCCAAGGGCCAAAATTCTCTCTTTTCTTCCTTCCAAAGCTGAGAGCAACAAGAAGGGTAAAGGAAATTTTGTGGCAAAATTTCCAAAGTGCTAGCACATATTAGAAGTCATACAAAGGTGATAGGGAAACCCATTCATGAGCATGGAATCTACATACAAAGCTTGGAGCTTGGGGATTCAACAAGGAGCACAAAAGGGACCCATTACCGAGAGCTTTATGGAGGATCAAAAAGATTTTGTGTTCATCGAATCAAAATCCGATCAATGTAAGTATGATTCCGCCATACTTCTTTGTTGTATTCACATGTTTAAATGCTTAAATCGATCTTGGGACTATAGTAGAAACCCAACAGCGAGCTACAGTGATGACATCATACTGATGAAATCTGTGACGCGTGTCGGTAGAATAGTATCTGAGGCGCGTCACGACGCGTGTTTTCAATTTTTACCCTTTTGTCCATTTTTCACTATTTTAGCCCCGATTTGATTCCAGTGAGTTCCGAAACTTTATTTATCTGCAAAATAACACAAAACACATAAAAATATTCACAAAACTCGAGAAACTAAACAAAATATTAAGTAAAAGGGGCGGTAAATATTGATATATTTTTCGCTTATCACACTTTCAAACCTAATATTTTGCTAGTCCTCGAGCAAAATAAAAAAACTACAATACAATAAACAGCTTAAAAATTAAACTAAACCACTTTCGTAGGGATCACGGTAGCATTTAGCGTATGCAACAAGCCTTTAAACCCCTAGGTGTCCCTAATGGAAGAGTTATAGTCTTGTGAGGGCTTACAGTGGCGATACCCACAAACGTCAATCAAATGTAAAATCAAACACGCAAAACAAGTTAGTGACTAAATATGTGAATTTCTTATCCAAGTTAATAATTGTTTTCTTTCTTTCTAAATTACCAAATAAGTAAATTCTCCAATTATTTTTTCATTCTCCATATACACAACTAACAAGGTATTAATCAACTATTTGTGCCCACAATATTCATAAGTGTAGTTGAAAAGAGAGTAATATGTTTGTCCCGAAATTATATCAGAATTCACACCTTTTTAGAAATGGATCTTTTTTCTGATTTTTTTTAAATAAACTAAATATAACATCTTTAATCCATGTAGCAAGCTTTGGGCCAGTGACTCCCAAACCAGTTGGATTTAGGGCACTAGGTGTTAAGACACCCCTATGGACTTAATTACTCGGATCTCAGATGTTTAAAGATTCTACCGTTTGACGTGAACAATCACTGCTTACTAAGGCAAGACGTCTGGTTACTAAGTATAAATTTTATTATTATTAACTCAAGTTTTTACCGTTTGACGCAAACAATCACTGCTTACTGAGGCAAGATGTCCGGTTACTGGGTAAAAGCATGGTTAATTATTTATATACACAATTTTTTTTTTTATTTATTCCATCACCTTGAGATGTTTCCTTCAATAAACAGGAACACTGAATATTACAAACTTTTCCCTTACGACCCATGTCCGTATGTTACCTTGTATGCTGATAATACCTGTCAACTGAGCATATGAAGATCCAATTTAGTAAGTATTATGGAGAATTCAAAAATTTAAATAATTCAAAAGGAAATAAACAAAAATTAACTTGTTACGAAATAGGCTGAGATACATCTTAGGAGTGGAAATTCCTTACACAGCTATCCGAAACACCAATTTCACCTTATTAGTCAAATTTAAAACATAAAAATGCAAAACAAATTTATGACTTTTATGATTTTTTTTAATTTTTTTTAATTTTTTTTAAAAAAATGTTTGACTAAAAACAACAAAAGAAAAATAAAAACAAGATACTAGTCAACCATTCCCCACCCACAAACCTAAATGACACATTGTCCCCAATGTCTTAAAAAAAGAATAAGAAGAGTTTATGAGAGAGTACCTGATTAGCGTGGAATTCGACGTCTAAAAAGAAAATTAAAGGTTAAGATCCAGTTTTATCCGACGTCTCTTACCACGATCATTATCAGACCAGTTTATCGTGGAAAGGATAAGGTCAATTTGTGGTTCAAAGGCTAAGAGTTGGTCAATTAAATCATTGGTTGTTCTAGCAGTGAAGAGGAAATCTTTTACGGGTTTTGAAAGGAACCAATTTCTCTAGGCATCTTCAAGAAACACAAAAAGGAAGTCATAATATCCATCAATATTAAACAGTCTAATTGGTTTCTAGTGTATGTTCAGGTTTGCCCAAGATAGCACTGTAAAAATTTCCTCAATCGTGCCCAAGCCACCTGGCAAAGTAATAAATACATCAGTACGGTTTATCATTTCAACTAGTCGTTCGAACATACCTAGCATGATGCATTCCTCTCCATTTGATTGTCCGATAAGATTCACCTCCGCCAAAGGTTTTGGGATGATTCCCAAAACTTGACTACCTCATTCATTTACAACCCTTGAAACGTACCCCATTAGTCCAAGATTGACACCGCCATATACTAAGTACATACTCCTCTCAGCTATGACTCAACCTAATTCTTGTGTTACCTCAGCGAATTCTGGTTTAGAACCAGAACTAGTACCGTAAAACACACAGATGTTAACAACTTATCTTCTTGAAGTTGCTTCCATATTTTTTTCCTCAAAACTGGATGTCTACAATAGTGTAATAAAGTGTTAAATTTACAGATCCTGAAAAAGGGTGAGTAATAATAGCACTAGTACCTGCCAAATGACAATTACTAGCTAAACAGTAAAATAAATTGTGAAAGTAAAAACAAATCTGGATCCTGTCGGCTAAAATAAAAGAAAATAACAAAACAAATCACAATAAAGACAAAGAAATAATAATATGTACAATAAGTAACAGCTTGAATGACATATGTGTGACAGGGACATGCTTCCCATCCAATTTTCTTATAAATTGGCAAACATGATCCTTTAATGTCAAATTTCTGAGACTCAATTCTTGTCTTTCTTTTCGGAACTGTATATATAACATGCGAATTTAGTGATACGTATATCCATTGGATGCATCTCAAGAGTCAATGATATGTCATCTAAAGACTCCTTATTCATGCCATCCCTAATGAATTTAATTTTATCTTCGCGGTTATTAGACACCATTCTTAAAGAACGACAACGAGTATTACATGTCATGCGTGCACACTTATAACAAACACCTAATCTTTTAGCTCTTCTTTTCTTAGCATAGGTAATTTTTCCTAGACCAGGCAGAAGTGAAATAAAAGAGTCAGATGACTCACCTGCCAATCGAAATTGTGCTTCAATTATCCAACGAATGTCATTAGGAATACCTTTGATCATCATAAGTCTCATTCTCTCAATGTGTGCTTTGTAGACTTTCATCAGAAATTTTTGAGGGAGAGAAGGAAAATTCTTGTGAAGTTTTACGAGAACGTCTTCCATCAAATCTGTGACTTTTCCTACAAAAATCAAAACACGCTAAATTGAAACACACAAAATCTTATTATATACACAAATTTCATTGGTTGAATCCCTGCTAGCGCTAAGTTTAACGTAGTCAGCTAGACATGACTGCTCAAACATTAGGCTGGATATGCCAATGCGAGACTTTCTTTTTGTCACTCAAATGATTCTCCCTAGTAGTGCTTGATACGGTGGCTGTTAACCTTGAGTGTATCATTGGAGTTGGGATCATGTAACTCAGCAGCTCCGTATGGTAAAACTTGTGTGATTAAAAATAGACCTGACCACCGTGATTTTAGCTTCCCAGGGAAGAGTTTCAATCTTGAGTTGTGTAACAATACCCGCTTGTTAGACAATTATGACCAATAGCGTCACTATTTGTAAAAGACATTGTGGTTTTTGTACAAATTAATTATGTAGCAATGAAATTGCATTTTATCACTTTGTAATTTGATTACTTAATATAAATAAATAATGAAAGTCCCTATGATTAGTTCCAGATTATAAGATATTAGACAGTAACAATCCATAAAGGTTTAATCATTAAATATCCCTAGTCATAGTATTATCGAGACTGGACATCGATAATGCGGAATAGACTAGTATTGCACTTGTGCGTGTTATGGAAGCGTAACGACATAGTTCTCATATATTGAAGTATTGGATACTTATGCAAGTGTGATAGGAGGTTGTGTTTACCGATGGTACGGAAACAGCTTCGCTTTGGATTGACCCCGTGGAATCCCATTGGTAGTATGACTATGTGTCTATGGGAATCCGCATCAGGGTAGATGTATTTGGTCTTAACTTGAGAATTACATCGCTAGTACTTATGACAATCAATACGCTTTGGTTTTGGTCATCCAGGACTTTAACAGGTTCTGTGTACGCCTCTTCTGGGTTTATTGAGGATCGTAGTGTATTGGCTGTGATGTCAAGATAGAAGTATCACTTCAGTCATATAGAGATGATGATCACGCAGGGATACAAAATTAGTACTCTAAATGGTTGCAACCATCGGGATAATATGACAAGGTCATGATTATCCGATTTAAGGAGACTAGTTGCTTGTAATCCGATGTATGCTTCGTACGGGGCAGACACTATTCTATCCCCAGACCTTGCATGTGACATCCGATACTGGATCGCTATACGCAATACTACGTATACTACGCTTGATATAGATGATATATTCCAATAAGAATATTTCTGGAGAATTGGGTAGGCATGGCGTTTTGCTAGAAGCCAACCATGTCTCGTAAATCGGTAAGAACGTAGTACGAGGTACGTACGTGTTCGGATAGTCCGACGAATGGATTTAATGCCAACATATCAAGGGATCTCTTGGGTCGCTTCCCGAAGATTCACCGATGACATATGATTCGAGCATAATTAATCTGAGATTAATTACAGAGAGATGTGAATAGTAATTTTGCTAGGCATAATTATTTAATTAAATTCGATTTAATTACGTCGTGACGAAAGTTCGTTAATTCGGAATTAGTGAACCTGAGCCCAGGAGAGTGTTGCGGGCCCACTCGGATTTCGAATCAAGTGGGGCCCACATGTCACATCACATGTCACATAACTTGTCACTTTAAGTTGCTTTTAGTTGATGGGTTTTGGTGAAGTAAATGAAGACTTGTTACACACTCCAACTTGATGGCATGGTTGACATATACCAACTTTGGTATATCATTATTTTAATTTTTGAAATTGAAATACAAGTCAACAAAATTCATTCCCTCTCTCACACACCCATTCACGGTTTTGGAAGCAAAAAACACTCTCCATTTTCTTTCATCTTGGCCGAACAATGAGGAAGAGAATAAGAAGATTTTTAGCAAATTTTCTAAGGGCTAGAACTCTAAAGAATCAATAAAAGGTGATAGGGAAACCAACCTTGGAGCTTGGAATCCTTTGAAAAAGCTTGGAGCTTGGAGACCTACACTTGGACACCACCTTGCCCGAATACTACAAAAGGACTTGGAGTTCAATTTTTCTTCTCAACACATCTCAAATCCGTTCAATGTAAGTGTGTTTCCGCCTCACTTCATTTGAGTATTCATTATTTTCATTGTTCAAATATGATATTGGGACTATATTAGAAACCAACAATGGTATCAGAGCTAGGTTTGAGCATGAAAATGACTAGGGTAAAATTTGGGTAAATTGGATTTGAGCATGATTTAACCAAATTGTTTGTTTGAGCATGCTTGTATATGGAGAACTTGGAGTTATTTATGATCAATTTCATGAAAAATTAATTGGATCAAATTTTGCCCAAAACGTTGGCTTGGCCGAATGCTTGTTGCCCTAAATAGTCATGGTATTTTTTGTTCTTTTGATCATTGGATGGGTATGAACACTTGGGAAATGTTGATTGTAATTTAATCGGATTGAAAACGAAATCGGACAAAATACCCACAAATGCCGTGACTAATATAGCATGTAATGAGTTGATTTTTTGAATCAATTATGTTGGACATGTGTTGATAATGAAAAGAATGATTAATGGTTTAGATTAGTATTTTTGAAATGTTAATTTAAAAGATTAATCATGGCTAAACACTTTGGTTTATTAAATTATGAATTTTGGAAAATTGGAATTTAATAAATTGGGTTTGATTTTGAATTGGGCTTAATGGGCTTGTTAGGCCAAGTTGGTTTTGGCCAATTGGATTGGATCCAAATTGGGCCTAAATCATTCCATTAAGTCCAAATATAACAAATGGGCTTTAAAAGTTTAATTGAGCTTAATGGGCCGAAATTGGTTTCTTGGCAAATAAGGGTGATTCCTTAATTGGGCTTTGGTATTTGGGTTTGACCCATATTGACCAAAGTCCATGCCTTGTGAAATCAATTGAAAGCCCATTGGGCTTTAATTAAACAACATTGGATGTTAATTGGGCTTTGAGACCCGTTTGGATTAGATTTGGAATCTAAGTTGTTAAAACACATTAAAAAGTGTAGATATTTAATTTGGAATTAAATAATAGAATTAGTATTGAATACGAATTAAATTAGATTTAAATTGTAGTTCGATATAATTCAAGAATTCGTACTTCGAGTACTTATTCACAAACGAGTTTGACTCACGCAAAATCAAATCGTTGTTTGAACATTGGATGATCACTCAATTCAAAGATTAATTAATTGGATTAGATTTATTGAATAACATGCTATGAATGAATACATGGATGTGTTGAATGAATAACATATATCATATGGATATTAGAAGGGAAAAGGCAATTTTGGAAATTGTTGTAAATTTAGAATTTATTAAATTGGACCTGCGTGTCCAGCCTATCTCTCTTGATTCTTTGTATTCTCTTCTCACATAATTCCCCTCAATGTTAATGAGGTTTCTCTTATTGTATTATGTAATTGGGTAGAAGTTAGTAGTGCTAGCCGGGGAGAGGAAATGGAGTGATTCGTTCTAGGAACAATCTGTGAGATATCCATCCGCATATCGTTATTAATTTATTTTCACACTTTATTATTATTTTAGAATGCATGCTTAAGGGTGTATGATGATACCTAACAAAGATAATAAATTGGCTGCCAATTTACGCGAAAAACCCTCAATAAAATATTAAGTGTTTTCCTTCCATTGAGTGATTCTTACTCAAGATCCACGATTGGCACTGGTTTATTGGCCAAAGTCAAGACCTTTGTCCATCGCGGATGTGTTTGAATCATGAAGGCTTTGTTATATATCGATGTCTTGTCCAAGTTGTGATTTTTTGGCCAAAGTCAAGATCACTTCTTGTCCATCGACATCGATTACGAAGCTTTCCAAAGTCAATGGGTTCCGCTTAACTGGAATCATTAAGCTTGTTGTGCCAAAGCCAAGGCTTAGTTGATTAAGAGGAAATAGGTTAGGAAAATATATTGGATATATTGGCATATATATTGTATATATGTTTCGGACTTGGAGGTCCACCTACCGGATCTAGGAATTGGATGAGATCCAATTGATCTTAGAGATCTACCTAGTTAAATATCATACATCTTGTTGGCAAAAGTCAAGGTTGTGTGTTATTTAACGGGATCCTAGCCCACTAGGAAACTAGGTTTCCCGAGTACTCAACAGAGGGTTAGAGGCTCGTCGAAAAATAGTGGGAGGCTAGTATTGAATTTACAATTTCGTTCAAATACTTATCATTACACGCTTTCAAATTATTTCGTCAATTATTTTATTAGTTGGACTAATACATCATTATTTTTCTTGTAACAGTTAGACTGTACCCAAACATCGTTAATCGAATAAATTGACTATTGTGGTTAAGATGACTGGAAAATTGAGCATTAAGGATATTTTCATGGGCGACAACGTCTTTAATGGCACCAACTTTCAAGACTGGGACATGAATCTCAGAATAGTTCTGGGATCCGAGAAGTTACTCTACACTATAGAGCGACCTCTTGGGCCTAAGCCCTGACCTGATCAGTTGCTAGAGCTAGAGTTTTGGAAGAGTCATAGCGATGACAATGCGACTGCTCAATCGGTAATGCTTGCCGCTATGACTCCGCAATTCCGTCGTCAAAACAATGGGTTGGATCCCTATGAGATGATGGCGAAGTTGCACGATCTCCACCGATCTAATATTAGATCGCAAAGATACGAGTTACAGAAGAAGCTCTTCCGGGCTCACATGTCAGAGGGTACGTCTGTTGAGCATCATGTCTCACAGATGATTGCTGATATTGAGCAGCTCGGACAGATGGGCATAGTCTTCGAGGCTGAGACTTCGGTGGATTTGATCCTACAGTCTCTCCCCAACACTTGGAGTGGGTTCATCATGAACTACAACATGCTGAACCAAGACCAGACTCTTGGAGAGTTGATGTCCACTCTGCGAGAGGCAGATAAAGAGCTCCTTAAGGGCAAGAAGCGTGAGGCGCACTATGCTTCAACATCTCAGACTCCGAGGGCTTGGCCCAAGGCGACTGGAGGTGTTAAAAAGAAAAAGCATAAGAAGAAGGGCAAGGCCAAATCATCAAAGGGTTATGGGAAACCCAAGTACAAATCCAAAGATGTATGCTTGCAGTGCGGGAAGCGGGGTCACTGGAAGCGTGACTGCCACGAGTACAAGGAACACAAGAAGGAGATTAAAGCGGGCAAGGCACTGGCTACATGTATGTTTGTTATAGAAATAAACATGTCTACTTCTAGTTTTAAAAATTGGATTTTTGATTCTGGTTGTGGTACTCACATATGTAC
Organism: Zanthoxylum bungeanum; assembly: GCA_019454045.1. Classification (NCBI taxonomy): domain Eukaryota; kingdom Viridiplantae; phylum Streptophyta; class Magnoliopsida; order Sapindales; family Rutaceae; genus Zanthoxylum; species Zanthoxylum bungeanum. The sequence goes on along the minus strand of SKCR01003340.1, from coordinate 24,395 downwards.
TGATGTGCAAGATCTGCGGATTAGCAGGAGACTGGCCTCAGGAGAGATTGACCTCTGTGTTGGAAATGGGATGCGAGTTGCCTTTTTGGCTGTGGGCACTTATGTTTTGGAACTGCCCTCGGGGCATGTACTTGAACTTATAAACTGTTATTTTGTACCTAATTTGACTAGGAATATAATTTATGTATCTATGTTAACCCAATGTCGGTATACTTTTGTATTTAGAAACACTGGGTGTTTTATGTATAAAATTGATATAGAAATTTGCAAAGCTGATGCAAATAATGGTCTTTATATTTTGAATATAAATCAATCTCAAACATATAATGTAACAAACAAAAGGCTTAAAGTAAGTAACAAATATGAAACTTATATGTGGCATTGTCGTCTAGGACATATAAACAAGACACGTATATCCACACTTTCGAAGAGTGGGTACTTGGACGGATTTGATCCAAATTCATATGACGTCTGCGAATCTTGTTTATTAGGCAAGATGCCTAAATCATCTTTTAGCGGTAAAGGTGTACGCACCACCGAACTGTTAGCCCTAGTTCATAGTGACGTTTGTGGGCCCATGTCTAGCCAGGCTAGAGGTGGATATGAATACTTCGTAACCTTTACGGATGATGCATCGCGTTTTGGTTATGTGTATCTTATGAGACACAAGTCGGAAACTTTTGAGAAATTCAAAGAGTTTCGACATTAAATAGAAAAACAGACCGAAAAAAGTATTAAGACATTACGGTCGGACCGTGGTGGTGAATACTTAAGCAATGAGTTTCTTGATTACTTGAAAGAATATGGTATTCTTTCACAGTGGACTCCTCCCGGAACACCACAATTAAACGGTGTGTCCAAACGGAGAAACTGAACTTTGTTAGACATGGTGAGGTCTATGATGAGTCGGACAGAGCTACCTATTTCCTTCTGGGGATATGCATTGAACAGTGCAATACTTATTTTGAATAAGGTTCCGTCAAAGTCTGTTCAACAGACTCCATATGAAATATGGACAGGAAAGAAATCGGTTTCTCATTCCAGAAGATTTGGGGTTGCTGATGAGTGGTATTTATATCACTATTTCCCACTCATTTAACCTAATAGTTTGTATAGTTTCTTGAGTTTTGTGAATATTTTGATGTGTTTTGTGTTATTTGTAGATAAATAAAGTTTCAGGACATTCTGGAGGTGATTTGGAGCAAAACTGTGAAAATTGGTAAAAAGGGCATTTTGGTAATTTGTCCGCGTCGCGACGCGCAAGCCTCTGGCGTCGCGACGCCTAACGTGCGCCGAGTGCTGCTATAATACGCCGGGTCAACGGGTCAGAATCTGAAAAGTTGACTTTGCTAACGTGCGCGTGCCACGTGTCACCATCACAGAAGATTTGCTAACTTACGCTTGCCACGTGTCATCATCCTACGATGCCGACAATCATCATCTATGCTATCTTGCGCCATTCCACGTGTCGAAATCTCAACGGACTTGCTATCTTGCGCCGGTGCCACGTGTCGAGATCTGACGCTGCCGACAATCGCCCTCAGCGTGACGTAAGCAATGACGTCATGAACAGTGCCACGTCATCGGAAAAGAATCTGAGCCGGTGAATCAGCAAGTGACACGTGTCACTGTAGCTGGCGTCGCGACGCTGAACCCTTTGGCGTCGCGACGCTGGACCCCTATCCGCGCCTATAAATTGAGCTCGAGATTTCAGAATTTGTTGTACCTTCCTCTCTCTTTAATTCTTTCTAAAGAGAGAGTTTCTCTCTAGTTTGTTTTTACTTTTTACTTTGTAAATAATTTTAATAGTAATAGTAATTTTACTTTTGAATAGTAATAATAATTTAATTTTTACTTTTTACTTTTTACAGTTTTTACTATTCACTATGAATAGGTAACTTCCCCAGCTAGGGTGAAAGGTAATTCTTTTACTGTTACTAATCAAGGATACCGCCAGATAGGTCGGTTGGTAAATTTATTTTGGTTCCGCCTTTATGGCTGGTTTATTTTGATTCCGCCTTTATGGCTGGTTGGAAAAAGAATCACAAGTTTATATATTATTTTATGGGAGATATGTAAAATAGTAAATAGTAAAAGTAATTCCTTTTACCTTAGCATTTTATTTTATTTTATTTTATTTTATGTCTTTTACTTTTCAGTATTTTTACTTTATGTCCTTTACTTTTAAGTTGTTACTAGCCCTAGTTATGTGTTAAGTAATCTCGAGTTGTGATGAATTTTAATATCACTGGTTTATAAGGGATTATTTTATAGTTTATGTATTTTAAAGGTTTACTTATTAAGTCTTAAGCTTAATGCTTCTGTTGTCTAATCACCAATAAGATTGATGTGGTAAATCTAAAATGAACTAGACATAGGGATTTTAGGTTTTAGCCTTAGACTTAATAGCCCACGATCTTCCTTGAGGATAGATAACCCTTTAATAGATTTCCTTACAGGATAGGAATATACCTGTCGGGCGGGGGTAGCCATAATTGGAACTTAATCTTAATGAATCCAGGTAATTTGGTTGACATAGACATATGGTTCAATTGGGTTAAACTAGGTATTTGTGTCTGACCATCGACAGAGGCTTACACATAATTTAGTGTTCCAGGTTAGTAAACTGATTTATTATACAAACATAAAATAATCACTTCATCTTTTAAAAGATATTAGAAGGATTCACAACCCTATATATTTGTGCCTTTTGTTATTTTCCTTAGTATTTTCTTTTCTCTTTTTATTTATTTATTTATTTTGTAAAACCACTTTCAACCAATCAAACAATCATTCACTTCACCATCAATTAGATATTTGTAAATAAATAGATTCAACAATTAATAACAATAGTAGGAATTAAGTCATCGTGGGATCGATATTTTTATACTACTTGAACGATACGTGCGTTTGCGTTATACGTGTGTGTTTACGCCGGTCAGTTGCTGGGCATACGTCAAACGTTTGAAAGGTACCAAACTAGAACCAAAATCGGATAAATGCCTATTTTTAGGTTATCCTAGGGAAATAAAAGGATATTACTTCTATCACCCACAAGAGAACAAAGTATTTGTTGCTCTACATGCGATTTTCCTTGAGAAGGAATTCCTAAATGCAGTGATAAGTGGGAGGAAAGTGGAACTCGATGAAAATCGGAGTGATACTGTTCCTGACATAGAATCCTCAACGGAACATGAACAGTCCATCAGGGATGAGACTGTACCATAATCTTCGAATACACAAGGACCGCGTAGGTCGGAGAGAGTTAGAAAACAACCTGAGAGGTATGGGTTTCTAATCTCACCTCATATGGATATTAATCTTATTGAAGAAGATGAGCCGCCTACGTATGAGGAAGCGATACAAGGTATCGACTCTGGTTTATGGCAAGATGCCATGAATTCTGAAATAGATTCCATATACACCAACTAAGTTTGGACACTGGTTGATGCACCAGAATGTGTAAAGCCTATTGGTTGCAAATGGGTCTTCAAGAGGAAGACTGACATGGATGGCAACTTACAAACGTACAATGCTAGGCTTGTAGCGAAAGGGTATCGTCAACGACATGGTGTCGATTACGAACCATGATTAAATCCATTCGCATAATGCTTGCTATTGCTGCATATTTCGATTACGAGATATGGTAGATGGACGTCAAAACCGCTTTCCTTAACGGAAACCTTTTGGAGGATGTTTATATGCAACAGCCTGACGGTTTTGTCGTACCTAGACTTGCAAACAAGGTTTGTAAGTTAAATCGATCCATTTATGGATTGAAGCAAGCATCACGTTCTTGGAACCAATGTTTTGAGGAGATCATAAAAGAATATGATTTCATTCAAAACGAGGATGATCCTTGTGTATATAAGAATGTTAGTGGGAGCGTACTGACATTCATTGTCCCTTACGTTGACGATGTAATGCTAATTGGCAATGACATTCCCATGTTAACATTGGTGAAAGCTTGGCTTTCATTAAAATTCTCCATGAAGGATCTGGGAGAAGCAGCCTTTATTCTAGGAATAAAGATCTACCGGGATAGATCTAGAAAGCTGCTTGGACTCTCCGAGAGCACGTACATTGACAAAGTGTTGAAAGATTCAACATGGATCAGTCCAAGATGGGACAGTTGCCAGTGTCACATGGCGTCACTCTATCTAAGGACATGTGTCCTAAAACTCAAGATGAGAGATACAACATGATTCGGATACCGTTCACCTCGGTAGTCGGATCGATCATGTATGACATGATATGTACGCGACCTGATGTCTCCTATGCTTTGAGCATGTGTAGTCGCTATCAGGCCGATCCAGGTGATAGTCACTGGATGGCGGTTAAGAATATCCTAAAGTATCTTAGACGAACTAATGATTCTTTCTTAATCTATGGAGATGGAAGACTTGAGGTAACTGGGTATACCGATGTAAGTTTCCAAACCGATAAAGTCGAATGTAAGTCGCAATCAGGGTACATATTTTGTTTGAATAATGGAGCAGTAAGCTGGAAATATTCCAAGCAATAGACTGTTGCCGATTCAACAATTGAAGCGTAGTATATTGCTGCAGCTGTAGCAGCAAAAGAGGCACTTTGGATCCGAAAATTCCTAATTGGATTAGGAGTAGTTCCATTAACAGCTGAGCCCGTTCCATTGTATTGTGACAATAACGGGGCTATTGGGCAGGCTAAGAAACCGCGGTCTCATCAACGATCTAAGCATGTTCTTCGACGTTTCCATATGATTCGTGAGATCATACATCGTGGCGATGTGAAGATCGAGAATGTCGCATCAGAGGACAACATAGCAGATCCACTGACGAAAGTAATTCCTCAGCAAAAATTGAGCGACATGTACATAGTTCAGGTATTAGATGCTTGAGTGACTGGCTATAGGCCAAGTGGGAGATTCTTAGACAATTATGATGTTGGACAATTATGACCCATAGAGTCACTATTTATAAAGATCATGGTATTGTTGTACAAATTAACTATGTGACAAAGGATATTGCACTCTTATCATTTGTTATTAGATCACCTAGATATATAAATGATAGGAGGTCCCTATGATTTATTCCTGGACGGAGAATGATATGAGACAGTATCAGTCCACGAAGGATAAATCATTAAATATCCCTAGTCAGAGTACTATCGAGATTGGACATCGATAAATACGTAAAAGACCAGTATTACACTTGTGCGCGTTGTGAGGGCACAACGACATAGTTCTCATATATTTGGGTATATGATACTCATGCAAGTGTAATAGGAGGTTGTGTTTTACCGATGGTATGGGAAACAGCTTCGCTCTGGATAGACCCCCTTAGAATTCCATTGGTAGTATGACTATGTGTCTATGGAAGTCCGAAATCAGGGTAGGTGTATTTGGTCTTAACCTGAGACTTGCACCGCTAATAGTTGCGACAATCAATATACTTTGGTTGCGGTCGTCTAGGGCTTTAACATGTTCTGTGTACGCCTATGCTGGGTATATTGAGAATCGTAGTGTGTTGGGTGTGATGTCAAGACGGAAGTGTCACTCCAGTCATATGGAGATGATGGTCACGTAGGATACGGTACTAGTACTCCTAAGTACTGCAGTCATCGGGATAAAATGACAAGGTCATGTTTATCCGATTATAGAGACTAGTTACCAGACATCCGACATGTGCTTCGTACGGAGCAGACACAATTCCAGCCCCATGCCTAGCACGTGATCATCCGATACTGGATCGAAATATGAAATACTACGTATACTACGCCTGATATAGATCCTTTATTCATGTAAGGATATTTCTGGAGAATTGGGTAGGCATGGCGCTTTGCTAGAAGCCAACCTTGTCTTCTAAATCGGTATAAACGTAGTACTAGGTACTTACGTGTTCGGATAGTCCGACGACCGGATTTACTGCCAATATATCCGGGGATCTCATGGGTCGCTTCCCAAAGATTCACCGATGACGTATGACTCACACTCTAAATTAATCTAGGATTAATTGCGGAGATATTTTATCTGGGATAAAATATCAATTAAAGAGAGATAACGATTAATTTGGAATTAATCGATAAATTAATATATTCGATATATTAAACGAAATTGGATTTCGACGTGAAATTAAAATTAGATTTTAATTCGGGCGAACGAATTAATTTAGAATTAATTCTTTAGCGACGTGAATAGTGATTTCGCTAGGCGTAATCATTTAATTACGACGCAACAGAAAATTTGTTAATTTGGAATTAGCGAACCCGAGCCCGGGATTTTTTATGAGCGCATTCGCATTTCGAATTCGAGTGCGGCACGCAAGTCACATCAAGCGTCAAATCACTAGTCACATCAAGCGTCGAATCATGTCACTTTGAGTGATGTGACACTTGATTGATTGATGTGATTGATTGATGGTAGTTGTTGGAAAGCTTTACTATTTGACTTTTTGGAAGCCAAAAATGGTAAATCACTTATTTTTATTTTTGGAAAATATATAAGTGTATGATATACACTTTTCCAACTAATTCAACATAACTTTCTCTCCTCCTCTCTTCTCTCATTTACACGCCCATAGAAGGCTGTTTTTGCTTCTGGTTTTGGCAACCACTGCCGAGAATCAAGAAGAAAATGGAAGCTTAGAGTCGCGATTTTATGGTAAAATCGGGAGTGCTAGCACACTACGAAGTCATGCGAAGGTGATAGGGAAGTCCACCCATGAGCCGGGAATCGTTTGACGAAGCTTGGAGCTCAAAACTTGAAGACACATGGCCGAAATTTGTTGACTGGTACAGCTCACTGCCGTGACATTGGAGGGAGCAGAATTTGATTTTTGTTCGTCGCGCGTCGCTCAATCAATCGATGTGAGTATTCTGCAACTTCGTTGATTTTTATTCGCACATATTTCATGCTTGTTTATGATCTTGGGACCTCAGCTAACACCAACAAATGACCTATAGTGTCACTATTTATAAAAGACATTATGGTTTTTGTACAAATTAATTATGTAGCAATGAAATTACATTTTATCATTTTGTAATTTGATTACTTAATAAAAATAAATGATAAAAGTCCCTATGATTAGTTCCAGATTATAAGATATGAGACAGTATCAATCCATAAAGGTTTAATCATTAAATATCCCTAGTCGTAGTATTATCGAGACTGGACATCGATAATGCGGAATAGACTAGTATTGCACTTGTGCGTGTTATAGAAGCGTAACGGCATAGTTCTCATATATTTAAGTATTGTATACTTTTGCAAGTGTGATATGAGGTTGTGTTTACCGATGGTACAGAACAACTTCACTCTGGATAGACCCCGCGAAATCCCATTGGTAGTATGACTATATGTCTATGGGAATCCGCATCACGGTAGGTGTATTTGGTCTTAACCTGAGACTTACATCACTAGTACTTGCGACAATCAATATGCTTTGGTTTTGGTCGTCCAGGACTTTAACAGGTTCTGTGTACGCCTCTTCTGGGTTTATTGAGAATCGTAGTGTATTGGGTGTGATGTCAAGATGGACGTATCACTTCAGTCATATGAAGATGATGATCACGCTGTGATATAAAATTAGTACTCTAAATGGTTGCAACCATCGGGATAATATGACAAGGTCATGATTATTCGATTTAAAGAGACTAGTTGCTTGTAATCCGATATATGCTTCATACGGGGCAGAAACTATTCCAGCCCCAGGCCTTGCAGGTGACATTCGATACTGGATTGCTATACGCATATTTCTGGAGAATTGGGCAGGCATGGCGCTTTGCTAGAAGCCAACCATGTCTCGTAAATCGGTAAGAATGTAGTACGAGGTACGTACGTGTTTAGATAGTCCGATGACTAGATTTACTGCCAACATATCCAGAGATCTCTTGGGTCGCTTCCCGAAGATTCACCCATGACGTATGATTCGAGCATAATTAATCTGGGATTAATTACAGAGAGATTTTATCTATGATAAAATACTATTTGAAGAGAGAGAAAGATTAATTTGGAATTAATCCATAAAATAATATATTCGACATGTTAAACGAAATTAGATTTCGACGCGGAATTAAAATTAGATTTTAATTCGGGCAAACGAGTTAATTTAGAATTAATTCGTTAGCGACATGAATAGTAATTTTGCTAGGCATAATTATTTAATTAAATTCGATTTAATTACGTCGCGACGAAAGTTTGTTAATTCGGAAGTAGCGAAGCCTAGCCCGGGGGTGTTTGCGGGCCCACTCGGATTTCGAATCAAGTGGGGCCACATGTCACATCACATGTCACATCACTTGTCACTTTAAGTTGCTTTAAGTTGATGGGTTTTGGTGAAGTAAGTGAAGACTTGTTACACACTCCAACTTGATGGCATGGTTGACATATACCAACTTTGGTATATCATTATTTTAATTTTTGAAATTGAAATACAAGTCAACAAAATTCATTCCCTCTCTCACACACCTATTCACGGTTTTAGAAGCAAAAAACACTCTCCATTTTCTTTCATATTGGCCGAACAAGGAGGAAGATGTTGGAGATTCTAAGGGTCCCAAGGATCATAAATAGAGCATGAACATGTGTTAATACAATCGAGGAAGTCGCGGAATACTTACATCGAGCAGTTGAGCGACGCGGGAGGCAACAAAAATTCTATTTTTGCTCACTGGTTTGTGCGGCAGTGGGCTGCATTTTGCTCACTGGTTTCGGCCTTCATCAACAAGAAACCAAGCTCCAAGCTTCGTCATTTGATTCCCGGCTCATGGGTGGAATTCCCTATCACCTTCGCAAGTCTCGTAAGTGTGCTAGCACTTGTGATTTTGCCAAAAAATCCCACTTGCTTCCCCTTCACTGCTCGGCATTTCCCAGAAAATGCAGTGAAGAATTCTGCCTCCTATGGGCGTGTAGATGAGAGGAAGAATGAGAGAAAAGAGAGAGATGGTTGGTTTTGGATTTGTGTATACAATATACTTAATGAATTTCCAAATTCATTATTCATATTTTGTTTTACAAAAAGTCAATCATTAATGCCAACCACCACATCCATCAACTCACATCAAGTCAATCAAGTTGTCAAGTCACATCACTCAAAGTGACAAGTGATTTGACGCTTGATGCGACTAATGATTTGACGCTTGATTTGACTTGCGTGCCGCACTCGAATTCAAAATGCGAATGCGCTTGGAAATAATCCCGGGATCGGTTTGCTAATTCCAAATTAACGAATTTTCCGTTACGTCGTAATTAAATGATTACGCCTAGTGAAGTCACTATTCATGTCGGTAACGAATTAATTCTAAATTAATTCGTTCGCCCGAATTAAAATCTAATTTTAATTCCGCGTCGAAATCCAATTTCGTTTAATATATCGAATATATTAATTTGATCCCAGATTAATTTTCCTCTCATCTAATTAATCCCAGATTAATTAAAAGTGCGAGTCATACGTCATCGGTGAATCTCTGGGAAGCGACCCATGAGATCCTCGGATATGTTGGCAGTAAATTGGGTCGTCGGACTATCCGAACACGTAAGTACCTCGTACTACATTTATACCGATTTACAAGACAAGGTTGGCCTCTAGCAAAGCACCATGCCTACCCAATTCTCCGGAAATATCCTTACAGGAATAAAGGATCTATATCAGGCATAGTATACGTAGTATTATGTATTTCTGTCCAGTATCAGATGATCACATGCGAGGCCTGGGGCTGGTACAGTGTCTGCCCCGTACGAAGCATATATCGGATACAAGCAACTAGTCTCTTTAATATTGGATAATCATGACCAAGTCATATTATCCCGACGGTTGCAACCTTATATAGAGAAACCAGTTCTGTATCCTTGCGTGATCATCAACTCCATATGACTGAAGTGACACTTTCGTCTTGACATCACACCCAACACACTACAATTCTCAATATACCCAGCATTGGCGAACACATAACCTGTTAAAGCCCTGGACGACCGCAAGCAAATTATATTGATTGTCGCAAGTATTAACGGTGCAAGTCTCAAGTTAAGACCAAATACACCTACCCTGATTTCGGACTTCCATAGACACATAGTCATAGTACCAGTGGAATTCCGAGGGGGTCTATCCAGAGCGAAGCTGTTTCCCGTACCATCGGTGAAATACAACCTCCTATTACACTTTCATGAGTATCCTATACCCAAATATATGAGAACTATGTCGTTGTGCCCTCACAACGCTCACAAGTGTAATACTAGTCTTTTACGCATTCATCGATGTCCAATCTCGATAATGCTCTGACTAGGGATGTTTAATGATTTATCCTACGTGGACTGATACTGTCTCATATCATTCTCCGTCCAGGAATAAATCACAAGGACCTATCATCATTTATACATCTAGGTGATCTAATCACAAATGATAAGAGTGCAATCTCCTTTGTCACATAGTTAATTTGTACAACAACACCGTGATCTGTACAAATAGTGACGCTATAGGTCATAATTGTCCAACAATCTCCCACTTGGCCTATAGCCAGTCACTCGAGTGTCTTACACCCGAACTATGTACGGTTGGCTCAAATTACTGAGAAAGTCTTTCGTCAGTGGATTTGTTTGATTATCATCTGATGCGATTTACTCGATCATCACATCGAAGTATGTATCTGGATCGTTGATGAGACCATTTATTCTTTAGCCTGTGCTCAAGCCTAGCTCAGCTGCTAACAGAATTATATCTAATCTAATTAGATTTATTATCGACCCAGAAGGCTTCTATTGCCGCCTCAGCCGCAGTAATAACCCGCATTTGTTGTTTATTCGGTAAAAGTATCTTGCTTGGAAGATTTCCAGCTCACTGTTCCGTCATTCAAACTGTATAGTACCGTTTTGTGACTTATAGTCGTTTTATCGGTTTAGGAAACTTGCTACAATGATCCCAGTCACTTCAAGTTCTCCATCTCCATAGATTAAGACAACATCCTTAGTTCTCTAAGATACTAACGGATGTTCTTAACATCAATCCAGTGACTATTACTTGGATTGTCCTGTTTGTGAATCTATATGCTCAAAGCGTATGAGACACCATGTTACGTACATTTTTCAATGTACGGGTTTCTCGGAGAGTTTTATCGAAAGCCAAACTTTCACTGATTGTTTTATGGGAATATCATTTCCAAGAAATGACATATTATCATTATTTACAGGACAGTATTGTCAGTGCGCTCCCACTAACCCTCTTATATACACAAGAATCATTTTCGTTTTGAATTAAATCATAATCTATTATGATTACATCAAAACGATAATTCCAAGAACCTATGCTTGCTTCAATCCAAACATGGATCGAATAACCTGCAAACCTTGTTTGCTAGTTTTGGTACGACAAAACCGTCAGGATGTTGTAAACATCCTTTGAAAGGTTTCCTTTTTCAGGAAAGCGATTTTCCCGTTAAGCTGACATATTTCATAAATGAAACACGCAGCTTAAGCAAGCATTATCCAAATGGATTTACCGTGGCAACAGGTACAAGGTTGAATCGAAATCAACACAATGTTGATAACGATATCTTTCCGCTAAAAGCCTAGCTTTATACGTTGGTATGTTGCCATCCATGTATGTCTTCCTTGAAGACTTATATAATACCAACAGGCACAATGCCTTGCGGTACATCAACTAGTATCCAAACTGGTTGATATACATGGAATCCATTTTGGACTCATGACACTTTACCATAATAGGGAGTCGATACCTTGTATCACTTCCTCATACGTAGTCAGTTGGTATACCTTAAAAGATTAACATCTTTACGAGCTAAGATCAGAAACCCATACCCCAGGTTATTTTCTGACTCTCTCCGAACTACGTGGTTCTTTTGTATTCGAAGATTAATGATATAATTTCATCATTGATGAACTATTTGTGTTCCATTAAGATTTGGTGCCAGGAATAGTGTTACTCCGATTTTCATCGAGTTTTTACTATCATCCCACTTACCACTGCATATCGGTATTCCTCTTTGGAAAACCGCATGGTGAGCAACAATCTAATTGTTCTCTTGTGAGTTGTATAAGTACAATACTTATGGTATCCCTAGGATAACCTATAATTGGCACTTATCCAATTTGGGTTTTAGTTTGGTATCATCCAAACGTATGCCTAGCATACCCAAATATTCAGGAAAGAGAAACCTGGTTTCTTTCCTGTTCATATCTAATATGAAATCTGTCAAATAGATTTTAATGGAACCTTATTCTAAATAAGTTCTACACTATCAAAGCTTATCTGTTGAAGGAAATGGTAGCTCAGAGCAACTCATGATTAACCTATCATATCCAACAAAATTCGGTTTATCCAGTTTGGACACACTGTCACTTTGACGTTTTCCGGGAGGAGTCCTCATTTGAAAGAATACTTTACTCTTTCAAGTATATAAGAAGCTTATTGCTTAAGTATTTTCCATTATGGTCTTACCGTGACGGTATAATACTATAGCTGATCTGTTTGTCTATTTTGTGTCGAAACTTTAAAAGTTTCCGATTTGTGTTCTTCAAAAGAAACACATAACCATAACGCGATGCTACATCCGTAAAGGTCACGAAATATTCATATCCACCTCTAGCCTAGCTAGACATTGGCCCACTTGGTTCCCTATGAACTAGGGCTAACAGATCTGTGGCATTTGCACTTTTACCAAGTAAATAGTGTTTTAGGCAATTTGCCCAATAAACTAGTTTTGTAGAATTTATCTGATTAAAATCAAATTAGTCATAGTACCCACTCTTCGAAAGTGTGGATATACGATTCTTGTTTGATTGTATCCCAGACAACAATGCCACAATTAAGTCTCTTCTGATCAAATCAGTTTTAGCTATTTGTTTGTCATGTTATACGTTTGAGATTTTATTTATATTCAAAACATAAATGCTGTTATTCACATCTAATGTGTATATCTTAATATCATCTTTATATAATAAAACCTTTTAGTGTTCTAGAATATAAAGGTTCACCGGCAGCGGGTTAAACACTGATACAAAGATAATGTTTCTAGTCAAACTAGTTACATTATAACAGTATCTACATTTAGGTACACACCCGAGGGTAGTTCCTAAAATTAGGTATCTGCGGTTAAAATAGCGACTTTCGTCCCGTTTACAATTCGCAGATATATCTCAATTGAAGTCAGTATCCTGTTCAAAACAGATTTTGAACATCAATACATATATTTTATGTACCACACTAAGTATTTAAAATCCAATTTAATACTAGTAGTGAACATAATTATGACAAACATATTTGAAGTCAGAGCCTTGCTCGTCTTCAATTACTTCATGTCTGCTTTGTCCAAACGGAAGTCACGCTTCCGCGATCCCGTTTGCTACATTTAGGCAGACATTTTGGGATATGTCCTTTTATCTTCCCAGAAGATTATAATGATTTTTCCTTTGCCCCTTTTTCACACTCCAGAAGCCTTTGGCCAAGCCTTGGCCTTCCAGAATATCGAAGTAAAGTGCGCCTTGCGCTACTTGCCTAATTGCAAACTTTGACTTTGTCTCCTTGAGAATAGTCATTAACTCTCCAAGAGTTAATATTGCAATTTAGTACTTCTAAAATCTTAAGATAGATTTATGAAGATCCTTCAATTTCATTATCATACTTTAAGAATCTAATTCTTAGTTCTGATTCAGAAATTAAGGAGTCTACTGCGACAAGCTTAATGGATTAAGCACTTTATTTATCATTACATAAATCTTCCAAAGATTATGCTCTACTGTTTGCTTAACTCCGGGCTTAGGCCTAATACGTTATTTTATCAAATAAAGTAACTTATTATTTTTCCAAGACCATCCTGAAATTTTATTCCCAATTTGAAAATTAAACCATTTAAATACATTTTCCCTAGGATTATGTTTTAAATGTCAATCTTTCAATTTTATCTTGATTCCAATAGTCCAACTATTTAATCAACGATTTAGGTACTATTTATTATAATGATTACCATAGTCCAACTATTTAATCAACTATAATTTAAATGATTAAAATCAATTATATTGATTACTATAATCCAATTATAAAATCAACTATAAATGAATAGTTTGAATATAGTCCAACTATTTATTAAAAACAACATTTAAATATTACTCCAACTAACATTTAATTTATTTGACGAATGATATTTGTTTTGAGCGCGTATGGCAAGTAATTAAACGAGTATTGCGAATTCAATTCTTGCCTCCCACTATTTTTCGACGAGCCTCTAACCCTCTGTCGAGTACTCGGGAAACCGCGTTTCCTAGTGGGCTAGGATCCCGTTAAATATCACACAATCTTGACTTTGGCCAACAAATTGTATGATAATTAACTAGGTAGATCTCTAAGATCGATTGGATCCAATCCAATTCCTAGATCCGGTAGGGGGGCATCCAAGTCCGAAACATATATCTTATATATGCTAATATATCCAATGTATTACCTAACCTTTTTCCTCTGAACCAACTAAGCCTTGGCTTTGGCACAACAAACTTAGTGATCTCAGTTAAGCGCGATCCATTGACCATGGAAAGCTTCGTAATCAATGTCGATGGACAAGAAGTGGTATTGAATTTGGCCAACAAACCACAACTTGGACAAGACACTGACAAGGAACAAAGCCTTCGTGATTCAAACACATCCTCGACGGACAAAGGCCTTGACTTTGGCCAACAAGCCAATGCCAGTCTCGGATCTTGAGTGAGAATCACTCAATGGAAGGAAAGACGCTTAATATTGTTTGAGGGTTTTTCGCTTGCAAATTGGCAACCAATTTATTATCTTTGTTAAGGTCTCATCATCATAAACCCTTAAATATGCATTCTAAACACATAATAAAGCGCGTATAATAAAATAATAATGATATGCGGATGGATACTTTACACATTGATCCTAGATCAAATCTCTCCCTTTCTCTCTCCCGCTAGCACAAATATTTCTTCTACCCGTTACACTACACTTCTAAAGAAACCTCATTTACATTGAGGGGAATAGGTGAGAAGAGAATACAAAGAAATGAGAGGTAATAAGGCTGGACACGCAGGTCCAATTTAATAAATCAAATTTATTACAACAATTTCTAAAATTGTCCCACCCATCTAATATCCATCCGATATACATTATTCATGCATCGCAACCATGTATTCACACAAGCATGTTATCAATCATTCTAATCAAATTAATTAATCTGATAATTAGTGATTATCCAATGTTCAAACAACGATTATATTTTGCTCGAGTCAAACTCGTTTTGCGAATAAGTACTCAAAGTACGAATTCTTGAATTAAATTAAACTACATAATTAAATCCAATTCAATTTTTATTTAATTCTAATTCTCTATTTAATTCCAAATTAAATATTACACTTTAATAATAAACCTTTACGATTTAGATTCCAAATTTAATCGTTACGGGTCTCAAAGCCCGATTAACGTCCAACGTCAATTTAATTAAAGTCCAATGAGCTTTTAATTAATTTCTTGAGGCATGGACTTTTGGTCAACTCGGGTCAAACTGAATAACCAAAATCCAATCCGGGAGTTACCCCATAAGCCTAGAAATCAATCTTGGCCCATTAGGCCCAATTTAAACTTTAAAGGTCCAATTGTCGCATTTGGGCTTTATGGAGGCGGTTTGGGCCCAATTGGATCCAATCCAATTTGCCTAAACCCAACTTAGTACAACTAAGCCCAATAAGCCCAATAACAACAATACAAGCCCAATTTCCAAAATTAGCCCATTTCAATTAAATTTCCAAATTCCAAATTCTCAATATAATTACCTAAAGTGCATTACACAATTAATTATCCAATTAATATTTCTAAAACATCAATTAGCACTAATTAATCATGCCATCAACATTAAAACATGTCCAACACATTTTAACAAAAATCAAACCCAATTACATGCTCTTATGCTCTCGGCAATTTGGGGAATTTTGTCCGATTCGGTTTCAATCCAATTAAATTCCACAATCAACATTAAATCATATTCCCGAAATGATTTCCAACACATCCAATTGTCAAAAATCAAAAATCCCAAGACATATTTAGGGCAAGACCATTCAGCCAACACATACAATTTGGGGAAAAATGATCCAATCAAATTTTCTTGAAATTGATCCAATCAATCTTCAATTCAACATCAATTAGGCATACAAAATCATCCAATTTCATTTAAACATGCTCAAAATCAATTTGCCCAAATTTTAACGCTAAACTTTTTCATGCTTTTAACCATGTTCTGATACCATTGTTGGAGATTCTAAGGGTCCCAAGGATCATAAATCAAGCATGAACATGTGTGAATACAATCGAGGAAGTCGCGGAATACTTACATCGAGCGGTTGAGCGACGCGGGAGGCAACAAAAATTATGTTTTTGTTTACTGGTTTGTGCGGCAGTGGGCTGCATTTTGCTCACTGTTTTCGGCCTTCATCAACAAGAAACCAAGCTCCAAGCTTCGTCATTTGATTCCCGGCTCATGGGTGGACTTCCCTATCACATTCGCATGTCTCGTAAGTGTGCTAGCACTTGTGATTTTGCCACAAAATCCCACTTGCTTCCCCTTCACTGCTCGGCATTTCCCAGAAAATACAGTGAAGAATTTTGCCTCCAATGGGCGTGTAGATGAGAGGAAGAATGAGAGAAAAGAGAGAGATGGTTGGTTTTGGATTTGTGTATACAATATACTTAATGAATTTCCAAATTCATTATTCATATTTTGCTTTACAAAAAGTCAAGCATTAATGCCAACCACCACATCCATTAACTCAGATCAAGTCAATCAAGTTGTCAAGTCACATCACTCAAAGTGACAAGTGATTTGACGCTTGATGCGACTAATGATTTGATGCTTGATTTGACTTGCGTGCCACACTTGAATTCGAAATGCGAATGCGCTCGCAAATAATCCCGGGCTCGGGTTCGCTAATTCCAATTAATGAATTTTTCGTTGCGTCGTAATTAAATGATTACGCCTAGCGAATCACTATTCACGTCTAAATTAATTCGTTCGCCAGATTAAAATCTAATTTTAATTCCGCGTCGAAATCCAATTTTGTTTAATATATCGAATATATTAATTGCCGATTAATTCCAAATTAATCGTTATCTCTCTTTAAATGATATTTTATCATAGATAAAATATCTCCGCAATTAATCCCAGATTAATTTTCTCTCTCATCTAATTAATCCCAGATTAATTAAAAGTGTGAGTCATACGTCATTGGTGAATCTTTGGGAAGCGACCCATGAGATCCCCGGATATGTTGGCAGTAAATCGGGTCGTCGAACTATCCGAACACGTAAGTACCTCGTACTACGTTTATACCGATTTACAAGACAAGGTTGGCCTCTAGCAAAGCGCCATGCCTACCTAATTCTCCGGAAATATCCTCACAGGAATAAAGGATCTATATCAGGCGTAGTATACGTAGTATTGTGTATTTCTGTCTAGTATCGGATGATCACATGCGAGGCCTGGGGCTGGTACAGAGTCTGCCCCGTACGAAGCATATATCGGATGACAAGCAACTAGTCTCTTTAATATCGGATAATCATGACCAAGTCATATTATCCCGACGATTGCAACCTTATATAGAGAACCAGTTCTTTATCCCTGCGTGATCATCAACTCCATATGACTGCAGTGACACTTCCGTCTTGACATCACACCCAACACACTACAATTCTCAATATACCCAGCATTGGCGTACACATAACCTATTAAAGCCCTGGACGACCGCAACCAAATTATATTGATTGTCACAAGTATTAGCGGTGCAAGTCTCATGTTAAGACCAAATACACCTACCCTGATCTCAGACTTCCATAGACAGATAGTCATACTACCAATTGAATTCCGTGGGGGTCTATCCAGAGCGAAGCTGTTTACTGTACCATCGGTGAAACACAACCTCATATTACACTTGCTTGAGTATCATATACCCTAATATATGAGAACTATGTTGTTGTGCCCTCACAACGCGCACAAATGTAATACTAGACTTTTACGCATTCATCGATGTCCAATCTCGATAATGCTCTAACTAGGGATGTTTAATGATTTATCCTACTTGGACTGATACTTTCTCATATCATTCACCGTCCAGGAACAAATCACAAGGACCTCTCATCATTTATACATCTAGGTGATCTAATCACAAATGATAAGAGTGCAATCTCCTTTGTCACATAGTTAATTTGTACAACAACACCATGATCTGTACAAATAGTGACGCTATGGGTCATAATTTTCCAACAGAAGAGAATAAGAAGATTAATAGCAAATTTTCTAAGGGCAAGCACTCTAAAGAATCCATACATGGTGATAGGGAAACCAACCTTGGAGCTTGTAATCCTTTGAAAAATCTTGGAGCTTGGAGACCGACACTTGGAGACCACCTTGGCCGAATACTACAAGAGGACTTGGAGTTTAATTTTTCTTCTCAACACATCTCAAATCCATTCAATGTAAGTGTGTTTCCGCCTTACTTCATTTGAGTATTCATTCTTTTCATTGTTCAAATATGATCTTGGGACTATATTAGAAACAAACACCGCTGCCTTGGTTCCAGTTATCTGCGCACTATTTTTTGATCATGCCATTTCTTGGTCATTTCTTTGTACAATTTGGCATTCTCATAAGTATGTAGGCAAAATACCTCCAATTCATTCAGTTGGTGGAGTCGTTTCTCTCCTGCTGCTTGCAGATCAAGATTTAACTTCTTCAGTGCCCAATACGCTTTGTGTTCATGCTCCACAGGCAGATGGCATGCTTTCCCAAACACCATTCGATATGGGGACATACCAATGGGTGTCTTGTAAGCTTTCTGTTAGGCCCATAATGCGTCATCTAGTTTTTTAGACCAGTCTCTTCTTATTAATCCAACGGTTCTCTCCAAGATTCTTTTGATCTCTCTGTTTGAAACTTCAACTTGTCCTTTTCACTGTAGATGGTAAGCAGTGGCAACTTCATGAGTAACTTCGTATTTATTTTATCACCACTTTGGAGTCATTTGATGGCAGTGCTATTGCTTCAACCCATTTGGACACGTAGTCTACTACAACCAAAATATACAGGTTTCCATATGATGGAACAAAGGGTCCCATAAAATCAATCCCCCATACATCAAATATCTCCACTTCGAGAATGCTTTGAAGAGGTCCTTCATTTCTCCTCGAAATATTTCCTGTTCTCTGGCACATGTCACATTGAAGAACAAATAAGTGAGCATCTTTAAATATAGTGGGCCAGAACAAACCTGATTATAGGAGTTTGGCTGTAGTTTTATCTCCGCTGAAATTCCCTCTGTATGGTGATGAATGACAATGCTGTAAGACACTATTGACCTCCTCATGTGGAACAAAATGTCGTAATAACTGATCAGTATAACATTTAAATATGTACGGCTCATCCCAAATATAGTGCTTGACTTCTTTGAAGAATTTCTTTTGTTGCTGATGTGTCTATCCCAATGCCATTTCCCCGATACTATGTAGTTTACATAGTTAGCATACCAAGGGACTTCCCGCTGCTTGATGGCAAATAACTATTCATTTGGAAAAGTTTCTTTGATTGTCAGTTCAATGCCAGTTGTTCCTCCGTTTTCGAGTCTTGACAAGTGATCAGCCACTTGATTTTCAGTCCATTTCCTGTCTCGGATCTCCACGTCAAATTCTTGCAGTAGAAGCACCCAACAGATCAATCTGGGCTTGGCATCTTTCATCACGATCAGGTATTTGATTGCTGATGATCTATGTAGACCACCACTTTGGGACCCAGCAGATATGAGGGGAATTTATCAAAATCAAACACAACTGCAAGCAACTCCTTCTCAATTGTTTTGTAGTTGAGTTGAGCTTCATTCAGAGTTCTACTGGAGTAGTAAATGGTATGTAAAAGTTTTGTTTTGCGTTGTCCCAAAACTGCACCTACAGAAAAATCACTAGCATCGCATATCACTTCAAATGGAAGCGTCTAGTCTGGTGCTACTATGATGGGGGTAGAAATCAGCTTCTGTTTTAAGATCTCAAAGGCATGAAGGTATTCTTTGGTGAAGTTGAAAGACACGTCTTTCTCCAGCAAATTGCAAAGAGGTTTAACAATCTTGGAGAAGTCTTTCATAAATCTCCTGTAAAATTCTGCATGTCCGAGAAAACTCCAAATCTCTTTGACAGATGATGGTGGCGGTAGTTTTTCTATTGTCTAAATTTTTTCTTTTCTACCTCGATTCCCTTTGGTGAGATCCGATGTCCCAGGAAAATGCCTTCCTACACCATGAAGTGCCATTTCTCCCAATTGAGTACCAGGTTGGTATCTTCACATCTCTGTAACACTTTTTCCAGATTTTGCAAGCAGTGGTCGAAAGAGTCTCCAAAAAAAAAAAAATCATCCATGAAAACCTCCATACTTTTTTCCAGCATGTTTGAGAAGATGGCCATCATGTAACGTTGAAATATGAAAGAAGCATTACAGAGTCCAAACGCCATTCTGCGGAAAGCAAAAGTACCATACGGGCATGTAAAAATGGTTTTCTCCTTATCTTCTGGGGTGATGACAATCTAATTGTAACACGAGTATCCGTCTAGAAAATAGTAAAATTCATATCCCGTCAATCTATCTAGCATCTGGTCAATGAATGGTAACGGGAATGATCATTCCTTGTTGCTTTGTTTAACTTCCTGTAGTCCATGCATACTCTTCATCCAATCACCGTCCTTGTTGAAATCAGCTTGTTCTTTTCATTTGTGACTACAGTCATTCCACATTTCTTGGGTACATGTTGCATAGGACTCACCCAAATGATGTTAGATATGGGGTAAATGATTCATGCATCCAACCGTTTAATGATTTATTTCTTTATGAACTCTTTCATAATTGGATTTAGTCTACGTTTATGCTCTACTATGGTTTTGTACTCGTCGTTCATCAGAATTTTATGCATGCAAAATGGTGGATTAATGCCTGGAATGTCTGCTATAGTCCAGCCAATAGCTCTTTTGTGCTCGCGTAACACTCTCAACAACTTTTCTTCTTGCACCCATGTTAACGATGAAGAAATAATCACAGGTAAATCAAAAAAACTCTCCAAATATGCATACCTGAGATGGGTCGGAAGTGGCTTTAGTTCCAATTGTAGTGGTTCTTCAATCGAGGGATTGATTCACTCCTTTTTCGGTAGTTCCAAACTTTCCACTTGTGGTGCCGATCTGAAGCGAGGGGCTCCTTCAAGATAATTGCTACATTTCAGAATCTCATCATCTAATTCTCTGTCAGTCATATTGGTAATGCATGTTCAAGTTTGTCATTAGAAGGTTGCATTGCATCAGTGTTTTGGATGATACTCTCTATTACATCATGTCTGAAACATTCCTCATTCCTTTCGTCATTCGGGAATTTCATGGCTTTGAAAATGTTGAATGTTACTTCTTGGTCCTGTACCCTCATGGTTAGTTCACCTTTTTGAACATCAATAATGGTTCGACCTGTAGCCAAGAATGGTCTCCCGAGGATGATAGGTACGTCTTTGTCTTCATCCATATCAATGACAATGAAATCTGCTGGGAAAATGAATTTGTCGACTTTGACCAATACATCTTCCACTACAGCTCTCGGAAATATGAGTGATTTGTCAGCCAGTTGCAGAGTGACTGAGGTGGCCTTTACTTCTCTAATCTGCAGTTTCCTGTAAATAGACAAAGGCATCAAGTTAATACTAGCACCTAAATAACACAAAGCCGTACTGAAGTAATGTTCTCTTATGGTGCAAGGGATGGTGAAATTGCCAGAATCTTTCAACTTTAGGGGAAACTTCCTCTGAATGATGGCGGTGAATTCTTATGTCAATGCTACGGTCTCGTAATCTCCCAATCTTCGCTTTCGTGACAGAATATCTTTCATGAATTTGAATAACTGGGCATTTGTTCCAACGCTTCTGCAAATGGAATGTTGATATCCAGCTTTTTGAAGATCTTCAGGAATCGAGCAAACTGCTTGTCTAGTTTATATTTCTAGAGACGCTGTGGAAACGGTGGAGGTGGAGTGAATCTTTCTCGATCATTTTCTTTAGCCTCTTTTTCTTCCATCTGTGGATCGGCTTCACTGCTTTCTTTTGGAACTTCCTTAGTAGATGTCTTGAATCCAACATCTTTGTTGATTTCAGTGCCACTTTTCAAAGTGATGGCTTGACATTGCTCTTTCCCTCTGTTCCTTGGATTTGGTTCTGTGTTGCTAGGAAGGGTACCTTACAGTATATAACTTTGAGCATTGGCCGGTTGTCCCAATTGATTTTCCAGTGTCTTTATAGAAGCTGATATGCTTTGATTTAATGCTGCATGGGCTTGAAACATAGTATCATATTTGGATTTTTGCCTTTTCAACTGGGCCATCACTTCTACTATTAATGGTTCTTTTTCATACTTCTGGCCTTTGTTCTGTTGTTAGAATCTGGGTGGTGGATTGTTCATTTTCCTTGAAATGTTGCTCTATTCGAAATTAGGATGATTCCTCCAGTCTAGTTATAGGTATTAGAATATGGATTTTTCCCATGTCTGTTGAAATTGTTGACATAGTTCACCATCTCATCTTGTTGGTTATAAGATCCTGCCTCTGGTGCTCCTCCATATGGTGAACTTGTGGATCCATAATTTCCCTACATGCTAAGAGTTTCCATGAATTTTCATATCTGATCCAGCTTGGCATTCATTGTTGTGTTGGCGCCTACTTCATAGATTCCTGCTATTCGTTGGATCATGCTCTTTTATGCTGGCCAGAAAGAATTGTTGTTGGCCATTTCTTCAAATATGTCCCAGGCCTGATCTTTTCATTTTTCCATTAAAGCTCCTCTAGCACCAACATCAATTGTGGTTCTCATTAGTCCAGAAAGTCCATTGTAGAAGGTTTGGACTTGTAACTATTTTGCAATTTCATGGTGAGGACATTTCCAGAGCAATTCCTTGTACCTCCCTCTCCCAGCTTCGCAGATGGATTCTGAGTCATGTTGCAAAAAGGATATGATGTCATTCTCATCTTTGCTATTCTGGTTAGGGAAAATATTTTACAAGGAATTTGGTGGCAATAGTGTTCCAAGTTGCGATGGAACCTGTTGGTAGTGAATGTAACCAAGCATTAGCTCTGTCTTTCAAGGAATATGGAAACACACGAAGTCGCATTGCTTCTTCAGCCGCTCGGTTATAATTAAATGTACCGTAAACTTCCAGGAAGTTGCTGATGTGGGCATTAGGATCTTCAGTTGCACTCTCCCCAAACTGAACTGATTGTTGAATCATCTGAATGCATATTTTGATGTCACACACATTTACTGGTAAAAGAGGAAATACAATGCATGATATGAAGCTGTCAACCACCTGAATTATTCTATCTCGAATAGGAATTGGTGGTGCAATTTCCAACAGTTCAGGTTCTTGAATGTTCATGTTGATCAGTGTTTCTTGGCCTTTACGCCTTTTCCTTTTCAACTGTCTGATTGTTCTTTCAATTTGTGGTCCTTCTCATGTAGTGTTTGAGAACCTGAAACACAAGAAAATAAAAATAATAAGTAAAAATAAATTAGATACAAGTAAAGTATTTATCCTTAAAATTAATAGTAAAAGATAAATAAATCCCCGACAATGGCGCCCAAAACTTTATCGGTGGTAAACACACACGTAACTCAAGCGCACGTATCGCTCAAGTAGTATAAAATGTATCGATCCCACGAGGACTTAATACATATGCTATCAATTTATCACGTTAAATGTTTTACGAGTATCCAAATGATTGATTGTTGGTTGGATGGTGATTTAAATTTAAAACAAGTAATTAAAATGATACAAGATTATTTAAAGGAAAAAATCAATATTATAAACTATCTAGGGTTGTGAATCCTTCCAATATCTTTTAAAGTTGATGTGATTATCTCATGTTTGTGCAATATATCGATTTATTAACCTTGAACACGAAAATATACAAAAGATTTTGTCGATGGTCAGATGCAAACACCCAAAATAATCCATTAATCATATGTCTATATTAATCGAATTACCTGAATTCATTAAGATTAAGTTCCAATTGTGGCTACCCCCGCCTGACAAGTATATGTCTATCATGTAAGGAAATCTACCCTAAGGTGAGATCGTGAGCTATTGAGTCTAAGGCTGAAACCTAAAATTCCTTCGTCAAGTTTATTTTAAGTTTACCAAGTCAATCTTATTAGTGGCCAGTTAACAAGAAGTATTAAGCTTAAGATTCAATAAATAAACCAATATATTACCCAAGACATAAAAATAACCAACTTATAAACCAATCATATTGGAATTCATCACAACCCTAGATACAGTATTTAGTTACAACACATATCTATGATTATTAAGGACATAAATAAAGAAAGCAACATAAAATAAACTTGG
>SKCR01003339.1:0-64980 GCA_019454045.1 Zanthoxylum bungeanum | reverse complement strand
ATGTATTAAGCAATGGAGCGCAATAATGTAATTAGCAATAACTGTAAAAGCATTAATAATAAAAGCGGATAA
The DNA here is from genome assembly GCA_019454045.1 of Zanthoxylum bungeanum. Classification (NCBI taxonomy): domain Eukaryota; kingdom Viridiplantae; phylum Streptophyta; class Magnoliopsida; order Sapindales; family Rutaceae; genus Zanthoxylum; species Zanthoxylum bungeanum. The sequence continues at coordinate 64,908 of SKCR01003339.1, read as the reverse complement.
TTGAATAAGTAATGTAAAAGAAATAACTAAAGAGGCAAGCATGCATGAGATGTGATTAAATGAAGTCTGTTCACTGTATGTGTGTTCGTCCAGCGTTTGGAAACCCGTTTGACAACGGTAAAACAGAAGGTTGGCGTCGTATAGCGTTGGAAAACGCGTTCGAATGGGGAAAGGTCTGATGCATGGTAACGCAGAATGCATGCGCGTTCGAGTAGCGTTCAGAAATGCGTTCGAATGAAAATGAGACATAATGCATACATTCGTGTAGCGAAAATGAGACATAATGAGACATAATGCATAACGTGGTTTCTCAACGGCAAACTATTGTGGTAAAGGTAGCCTTTTAGGCTTTTTTTCCCTCAAATAGAGGACCTTTAAACCAACGTAATTAGCCCATGCGCATCAAGCAACAATGCATACTTAAATAAAATAGATGCGACCAAGGCCGACATCTATATGGGATCTCGTATGCCTGATTGAACATATTTCACATTCAATCGAGCATACCTCATCTGGCGCGGTAAAACATCGTGGTAAAGGTAGCCTTTAGGCTTTTATCCCTCAAACGGAGGACATTTAATCTGACGTGATTAGCCCATGCACATTAGATTACAATGCATGAATAAACAAAGAAATAATATGTGAAAAGTAAATAACGGAATATAAAAAAAGGCGCCGCAAAATATTGTCGTAAGGTGGCCTTTTAGGCTTTTTCTCCCTCAAATAGAGGACCTTTAAACTGACGTGATTAGCCAATGCGCATCGAGTAACAATGCATGAAGAAACGAAATAATAATATGGGACCTCGTATGCCCGATTGAACATATCTCACGTTCAATCAAACGTACTTCGTCCGGCGTGGCAAAACATTGTGGTAAAGGTAGCCTTTAGGCATTTCCCTCGAATAGAGGACCTTTAACTCACATGATTAGCCCATGCGCATGAAGATTAACAATGCATGAACAACAAACAATATATAGAAAATAAATAGCGAACAATAAACATAGATTTAAATCACAAAATGAAACACGTGCTTGAAAGTTTCTCAAGCGGTACATGGAGTTGTATCCCAAGTACATACCGCACTACCGTCCATTCAGATTCAGCTACGAAATTTACGTATGAGTTTCCATCCGATATACCGCAAGTGATAGCACGCAATCATCAACCCAACACAAACAAACTATACGTAAAACATAACGATGCATGCGAGTGATTGACAACGAATAATTAAAAGATAAATGATAAAAAATGGGGCCCTCAGGTCTTACCTTTTAAGTTGCTCCTCGGAAGTGCGTTACGTCATCGCCGGAAGGGTTAATGCTCCGTAACTTTTTTGGTTTTTGGTTCGGTATTTTCCTTCGCTCTTCCGCTATTTTCTCTGTCTTCCGTCACTGTTTTTTGGGAGTTTTTTGGACTGGTTTAAAGGCTGATTTTTGAGCTGTTTCGGGACTATTTTAGGGGTTGTTTTGGTGTCTTTAGTTCACGATTTTTGGGTTGTGGTGGATGTTTGGTTGTTTGTCTCTTTGCCGGTTGTTTGTGGTTGTTCCAGTCACGCTGCTTTGTTGTTTTTGGTCCACGCTGCTTTTGTTTTTTTCCTTCAAGTTTCCCTCTTGGTGATGCGTTTATTCTTTCAATTTTTATTCTTTCAATTTTTAATATCTCTCTTGCGTAGCTCCACTAACTCCAAATTGAAACGGGACAAGAAAGACCCACTTTGCTTATAATTTTCCATTGTTGCTTTGTTTATTTGGTTTAAGGCTTTGTGGTTTGTATTATTGTCGTGAGTCTCTAGGGTAGTTTTTGGTGATCACATCCAAGAAGATGAGGGAGAAGGGAGAGTGTCTAGGGTTTTTTGATTTGTTTTTTTTTTGCCGTGTGAAGTCTAAGAAGTCCTCTTAGGGTTTGGTCAAGTCTCCAATTTATAGTGACAAGGGATCTCCTAAGCAAGGAAAAATCAAATAATATGGGAGATACTTTCCTAATTTAATTAGGGAACAAAATCTCTAAATTTGGTGAGGATGGGATTTCATATCTTGTTTAAATTGGAAGGTGATTTGAGGGGTTTAATTTGATTGGCATGTGATTTATTTAGATTGCGAAAGTGATTTGTTTAATTTAGGAATGGGATTTAATTTTATTTGTGACATGTGTTTTAATTGTTTTAATTATTTGGATTGGGCTTTGGTGGGCCTGGGCGTGTGGCTTGGTTCTTTGGGCTTGGGCGTGTGGCTTGGTTCTTTGGGCTGGGGCGAAATGGGCTTTGTATGGGTGCGGGGATTTTGGACCGAGGTTTAACTGTTAAAACAGAGATTAATCGAGCGAACCTGAGGCTAAACAAATGAATTAAATTCGATAAGGTATTTATTTTCTGAATTCCCTTCCGACGTCCGTTTTCTCGTGACTTCCGCAACTTATCGGGTAGTGCCTCTGAACGAGGCTCATCATCGGGCTTTCATGCAAAAATGCAAGTGTCTACATGGGGGTATGAACTTCGGTGAGAACACAGCAACGGGAGCCACACCCTATGCTTTAGTTTACGGGATGGAGGCAATGTTACCAGTAGAAATAGAGATACAATCAATGCAGGTACTAGCAGAGGCAGAATTGCCTCAGCAAGAATGGGCCTCGCAGAGGTTCGAACAGCTAGCATTACTAGATGAGAAGAGGATAAAGGCCTTGTACCACTTGCAGCTATACTAGAAAAGGTTGGCCGGGCGTTCAACTAGAAGGTACGTCCCACCAAGATCAGAGAAGGTGATCTAGTACTCAAGCAGTCGAAGCCACTGATAATGGACCCAAAGGGAAAGTTCATGCCCAATTGGGAAGCGCCCTACCTAGTCAAAAAGGTGATGGGGAATGGGGCAGTAATACTGTCAGATTTGGAAGGGAACGAGTTCACCAAGCCCATCAACGTGGACAGGCTAAAATAATACTTTGCATAAGAAAAAATAGAGAGAGAAAGGCTCGTTGGGTTGAAAATCCGCAAAGGACAGCCCAAGCAAAATATAGAGCATGAGTGAGCAAGAAAAATGGTTAATTGTAAAATCTGTGAGGAACAGTTAGCGACAGAGGTATCCTTGCAATGCAGTTCATTATTTCCTACATATGTACTAAGAAGTAATGCAAACGCCTTTATTGAAACAAATGTTCAAGATGTTCATAGATTGCATAAATCCCAGTTAACCAGAAAAGATTAGAGTCAAGTAATTACAAATCACGTCTTTTGTTTCTTAGATGTTAGACCAAGGTCAGGAGATCTAGGAGAAGAACTTTGAGAATTGAGAGGAGTAAAGCAGCCTCAGGAATGAGGACAAAGAACTCCAGGAATGGAGAGGAGTAGAGCAGCCTCAGGAATGAGGACGAAGAACTTCAAGTATGGATGGGAGTAGAACAACCTCTGGAATGAGGACGAGCAAAGAGCCTCGAGAACGAGGACAGATTTGGAAAAAAAAATAGCTCGCTGAGTTGAAAACCTGAAAAGGTGACTCAGGTAAGATAGAGAAATCCGCTAAGTTGAAAATCCGAAAGGACAGCTTAGACAAAAGATAGAACAAACCTGCAAAACAAGGAAAGCTTCAGGAATCTGAAGACATGATTTTCAATATCCGAGAAGGGTAGCAATAGAAAAATACAAGCCAAGAATATCATCAAATTTTCTTGGGGAGAGGGCATGACATGAGGCCGCTTTCAGAAATGTGTAATCCACCTAGACCCGGTGCAGGTAGCGAAGAGCATAAAGTTGAGCCAGGTCTAGGGATGACCAGTGTACCACCCCACGGATAAGGGACACAATGGGATCTTGAGCCATGGGACCAAAGAAAACTGAGCAATCACCAGAGGAGAATTGGCATAAGGAAACTGTAAGCATGCCAATGGGGCGACCAAAGCTTTTTATAGGCAAAGGGTGACGAAGGCCAAAAGGATTCCTAGAGGGGTGAAGAAAACCCTCTAGCGCAAGGAATGCCTAACCAAGGATGACATCAAGCCGATAAGACAAAGAAACCCCATCCGAGTAGGAATGCATCCACGCATACATGCATACACGTCACATACACACAATTTTTGTTTTGTGTTCACAAGTTTTGAAGAAAAAGAAAAAGCGGCGAGGACGAGCAACTCCAAGAATGGAGGGGAACTCCGGGAATGGAGAACAACTCCGAGAATAGAGAACAACCTCGGGAATGAGGAAGAGCAAAGAGCCTCGAGAATGAGGATGAATCAGAGGTCGAAGTACCTTACCACCATCAGTTCGACAGTTCAGGAAGGAATCCTAGGGCCAAGGCCCACATTATCAACAGTTTGGGAATAATCCCATAGGTCGAAGCACCTCATCATCATAGAAAAAAACTCCCCAGAGATCGAAACATCTCACACCTGGAATGGATTCGGGAATGAATCCCAAAGGTCGAAGCGCCTCAGAGATCGAAGCATCTCACACCCAGGGTCACAGCACCTCGCCATCAACTCAACTCAGTTCAGGAATGAATCCCAGAGATCGAAGCATCTCACACCTGGAATGGATTCGGGAATGAATCCCAAAGGTCGAAGCGCCTCAGAGATCGAAGCATCTCACACCTGGAATGGATTCGGGAATGAATCCCAAAGGTCGAAGCGCCTCAGAGATCGAAGCATCTCACACCTGGAATGGATTCGGGAATGAATTCCAAAGGTCGAAGCACCTCGCTATCAACTCAACTCAGTTCGGGAATAAATCCCAGAGATCGAAGCATTCACACCCAGGGGTCGAAGCACCTTTGTTGAATTCTCTAAGCATCCCAAGATCATTTCAAGCAATGAAAATACAAAGTGAATACATACAAGGAAGTCACGGAATACTCACAATGATCGGTTGAGCGATGCGGTGGACAACAATATTTCATTTTCTGCCTCCTCCAAGTCACGGCAGTGGCTGATTTGGTCTCCACCATTTTTGGCTTTGGGTGAGCTCCATCAAGCTCCAAGCTTTGTTAAATGATCCCAAGCTCACGGGTGGGTTTCCCTATCACCTTCGCAAGACTCCGATGTGTGCTAGCACTTGTGATTTTGCAACAAAATCATCACTCTTGCTTCTCCATTAGCTCTCGGCAGAAACCAGTGAAGAACAGCCCAAATGGGCGTGAGAGGGAAGAGAAAAATGAGAGAGATGTGTGTTGGTTTTCCAAAAATGTGTATTAGTTATTTGTTTTCAAAAAACAAATAAACATATACAATTTTCTTTTTCCAAAAAAGTCAAGCTATTAAGCCTCCAACCACTCACATCACTTCCCATCAATCAATGAATAGTGACTGGTGTCAATCACTCAAAGTGAAAGACATCTATCACTTGATTGACGAATGATGTGACGCTAGATGCGACTAGCGATTTGACGCTTGATGTGACTTGCGTGTCGCACTCAAATTCGAAATGCGAATACGATCGCAAACACTCTCGGGCTCAGGTTCGCTAATTCCAAATTAACAAATTTTCCGTTGCGACGTAATTAAATGATTATGCCTAGCGAAATCACTATTCACGTCGCTAATGAATTAATTCTAAATTAATTCGTTTGCCCGAATTAAAATCTAATTTTAATTCCGCGTCGAAATCCAATTTCGTATAATATATCGAATATATTATTTTATCGATTAATTCCAAATTAATCGTTATCTCTCTTTAATTGATATTTTATCCCAGATAAAATATCTCCGCAATTAATCCCAGATTAATTTTCTCTCTCATCTAATTAATCCCAGATTAATAAAAGTGTGAGTCATACGTCATCGGTGAATCTTCGGGAAGCGACCCATGAGATCCTCGGATATGTTGGCAGTAAATACGGTCGTCGGACTATCCGAACACGTAATTACCTAGTACTACATTTTTACCGATTTACAAGACAAGGTTGGCTTCTAGTAAAGCGTCATGCCTTCCCAATTCTCCAGAACATGCTTACAGGAATAAGCAATCTATATCAGGCGTAGTATACGTAGTATTGTGTATTTCGATCCAGTATCGGATGTCACGTGCTAGGCCTGGGGCTGGAATTGTGTCTGCCCCGTACGAAGCACATGTCGGATGTCTGGTAACTAGTCTCTATAATCGGATAAACATGACCTTGTCATTTTATCCCGATGACTGCAGTACATAAGAGAACCAGACCGTATCCTACGTGACATCATCTCCACTATGACAGGAGTGATACTTCTGTCTTGACATCACACCCAACACACTACGATTCTCGATATACCCAGAAGAGGCGTACATAGAAACCGGTTAAAGCCCTGGAAGACCAAAACCAAAGTATATTGATTGTCGCAAGTATTAGCGGTGCAAGTCTCGGTTAAGACTAAATACACATACCCTGATTTCGGACTTCCATAGACACATAGTCATACTACCAATGGAATTCCGAGGGGGTCTATCCAGAGCGAAGCTGTTTCCCGTACCATCGGTAAAACACAACCTCCTATTACACTTGCATGAGTATCATATACCCAAATATATGAGAACTATGTCGTTGTGCCCTCACAACACGCACAAGTGTAATACTAGTCTTTTACGCATTATCGATGTCCAATCTCGATAATACTCTGACTAGGGATATTTAATGATTTATCCTTCGTGGATTGATACTGTCTCATATCTTCTCAATCCAGGAACAAATCACAGGGACCTCCTATCATTTATACATCTTGGTGATCTAATCACAAATGATAAGAGAGCAATCTCCTTTGTCACATAGTTAATTTGTACAACAACACCATGATCTGTACAAATAGTGACGTTATGGGTCATAACTGTCCAACAACCTTGCCATCAACTCAACTTAGTTCGGGAATAAATCCCAGAGATCGAAGCATCTCACATCTAGGGGTCGAAGCACCTCGCCATCAACTCAACACAGTTCGAGAATGAATCCCAAAGATCGAAGCATCTCGCAAAAACAGCGAAACAACAGGTAAGTCTGACAACGGCCGACGAACCAGTTAAGTAAAAATGCATGCATGACTTTGATAGGGTTGTCACTGTCACACACTGCACAAGCCCCATCAAAGTGGGGGCGACTGTAGGCATTACATTTTTGCATGAGCCTGATGATGAGCCTCGTATGGAGGCGCTACCTGAAGAGTTGTGGAAGTTGCAAAAAACGAATGCCGAAATGGAGGAAAACCTCCAAAAATAGTCCCTCATTGGATTCGGACTCACTAGCCAGCCTCCGATTCACTCAGTCAGTTTCTGTTTCAAACCTCAACCTCAGCCCAAAACCCCATGCAACCCATGCACTCGGCCCCTACAACCCATCCACCCTGCAACCCTTGAATCGGCCCATGTAGCCCAAAAACCCCATGTATAATATTCCCAAATATGATAAAATCACATCATCAACATTTTCCAATTTAATGAGTTTTTGGGATCCCATCCTTACCAATTTAACAAGATTTGAGATATCCTCATCACCAAATTTATGAGATTGTATTTCCAAAATAATTCGAGAATATATCCCCCAAATTTCCATGATTTGTTTCCCTATTTGGAGATCCCTTCAAATCATTATAAAAAGAGATTATTTTCTTCTTTTTAGGAGGCTTGGACGGCAACTATAAAACCCTAGAGATACTCATTTTCTTCTTCCACCACCGAAAAACAAAACAAAAAAAGAAAACTCTAGCCACCACCGAAAAAAACAACAAGAAAATAGAAAAAAAAGTCACTGAAACAGAAAAACAATAATGAGAGACCGAAACAAAAAACCATCCAGCCACCAAAACCCAACCATCACCAAAACCCAACCAGCCACCAAAAACAGTGCCAAAAAACAACCAGTAAAAGACCGAAAAAAACAACCATAAGAAACAACCAAAACAGCAAGAAAAGAACCACCTTGAAATAGCAACCAAAATCACCAAAAAAACAACAAGAAACATAAGCCAAAAACAGCAGCCAAAAACCCTGAAACAGCAAGCCAAAAACCGTGAAACAGCAAGCCAAAAATGGAAAAACAGCAACTAGAAAATAGCAAAACAGAAACCAGAAATAGCAAACAGCGAACCAGGAAACAGAAACCTTGAAACAAACCTTCAATCCTTCCGATGGCGGCTTAACGCACTTCCGAGAAAGCAACTTAAAAGGTAAGACCTGAGGGCACCCTTATCATATTTATTTTCATAGTTCCGGACGCTGCGAGCTTGGATGGACGTGAAATACGTCCAGCCAGGTATGCGAAGTCCTACATCAAATACGGCCAAATTTCTGGTCACATTTTTTCCTTTCTTTGGCATTTCGTTATCTATCCATTTTTTTATCTATTTATTCACATTTATTGTTGTTTTTTATTTTTTCACCTTTATTTTGTTATTTATCTTTTTGTCTATTTATCGTTATTTTATTATTTCGCCTTTATTTTGTTTATGTTTGTTCATATTGACGATTATCCGTCTATGCATGGTTATATTTTTATGTCTGTTTACATTGCATTGATGATTATGTGTGTTATTATCCCTTGCGGTATATCGGATGGAAACCCAGACATAAATTTCTTAGCCGAATCCGAATGGACGATAGTGCGGTCTGTACTTGGGATACAACTCCACGTGCCACTCGGGAAATACTCATATATGCGTGATTAACCCCTCTTTTTTGTTTGCAATTTATTTATTGACGCTTTTCCTACTTTTGATTGTTTATTATAATTTTCGTTATCGCATCTCGTATTTCTTAATTTAATGTGCTTTTGGAACTATGTTATTGTGATTATTATTTTGGTTGGGTATGTTATTACATTTTTTTATTCGCTTTTATGCCTGAATTGCATTAAGACTTGGCTATACCATTGTGTGAAACCGTCCATTATACTGGCATAAGTAAAGGACCATTCTGAACCCAACGGTTTGAGGTCTTCCCTTGCGATGGGCAGGTGCGGCCTTAAATCTTTCCCAATTCACACTGGGTGGAGACTCATTTATTCTCCGGTTTAGTCCCCCGCGGGCTAATCCGTACTCACTACGGGCCGCGAACCCAACAGTGTCGTGGTCGCCGAACATCATAGGCATAGCGGTAAACCCCGCTTCGCTCCTACAATGATACTTGGGACGGAGTGTCATTCTTGGTTCGCTCCTGGCGTCGTATCACCAGTTTGTGATGTACTTCAACATGAACGGGATTCACTGTTCTTACCATGAGTTGCATATAATGTTTTGTTAGGGTTGGTGCTTAGAGTGCCGATCCGGATCATATTTATGTCTGATTCATAAATACGAGCAATTCTATTTTCCATAATATTACTAATTAATGGTAACACCCTTGTCTTTTATACACTTATTCGATCTAATTACGATTGGATATTCAATTATGATTAGATCGAAACTAAATTTTGTTTAGTGATACGTGTATATTAGACAAAGACCCTAGGATTTACAATATAGTGCGTAGTTACAACATAGTTTGAAATTGACATTGGGAAACACACTATTAGATGTATATCCTTAAATAAAGTTCCTGGTCAAGATTTACTAACACGGGTCGGTTAGTAAAATCTGTTGAGACTAGTACATGTCGTATATCGTGACTTGGTCCGATGGTTTATCCCAATGAACCATGAGTCTCGGGAGACTCGTATAGACATGTAGGTGTTTATTTGATAAGACACTGAACGACTCACTAAAGATTTCCTAATAGATGGTACACTAACGTCAATAGGAATCTTCTCGAGTTGAGCGAGCATAGTGGTCCTTCGACTTGAGATACCACAATGGGATATATGAGTTATCCTCCACACTTTGATGGCAGTCACGTCACCGATCTATTCATGATCAGACCTCCGCCTGTTTTTTGGGTGTGGACTGATGCTCATGATATCTAGTGCGTATCAAGATATGATCTGTCACAACATATATCATAGTTCATTAAAAAAATGAAAAAAAAAAACTACTACCAAGTACCAAGGATAGTTGCCCCAAAGGGATGTGACCGAATGGTTTTAAAATAGTTCTATTTAACTTGCTACATGTGTTCGATTCTATAGGGAGATAATGAGATAAAAATTAAAAAGATAATACTATTTTCCCTCCTAATACTTATAACATTTACCATTTTTCCTCAATTGATCATTAAAAAGTGAAAGGAATTTTAGTATTTTTACATATTTAACTTTATGAAAAACAATTAAAAATTTTGCATCATTATTTAATTTATCATGTTCTTACTAGTAGACTCGGCCACGGTTTTGATTTCGAACCGAAACCAGACCTGAACCGAACCGGTTGGAACTAGTCGGTTCCGGTTCAAACCGATTCCGGTTCAAGAACCGGAACCAGAATCAATTTTATTCGATTCGGTTAGGGTTCGACCTTAGCCGAACCGAATGGAACCGGATGATTCCAACGGTTCTATGACTACACACTAGGCAGGGAGCTAAAAAAATATTTTTTTTTAAAATCAAATTACTAAATTACACTTAATAATATTAATAAAACGGCTAGTTTTATGGGAAATTTAGGTATCACAAAAATAATCTAAAATAATATAAATATGGATTATTATTCATTTTTCAACACACTAATTCTCAATTTCTTTAATTCTCTCATTCTCAATTCTCTCATCTCCAATTTTTCATATTGATTTAAATTTACAATTCTTCAATATTAACAAAAAATGGCAAGCTCATCTGAGAACACCATGTCCAATGTGTCAACCCAAGAGAGTGGCAAAAGTATCGGTACACGGAGAAGAGAAGTTAAGTCTCGTTCTTCCGATATTTTCAAAATTCATTTTCATTTAGTCAAGACTGAAAATGAAGGTCCAAGAGTAATATGCAACTATTGTGGTGTATCTTACAAATTTACTGGCGGCTATGGTAATATGAACAAGCACTTGGATAGACATCATGCCGCTAAAATTGGACATTATACAACGCAAACTCAAATGGGCAGATACGCTTCATCTAGTAGAGGTACGAGTTTTTAGATTTATTTTAATATATTGATGCCAAAAATAGAGAAGAATTTGTTAAATTTACTTGTATGACACATCTTTCTTTTAAGTTTTGGTGAAAAATTTATTTTTACTAATTATGTTCGAAATGCTTTAAATCTTGCTGCCTGTAAAATGACTAGAAATACAACAAAACGTCAAAATTTTAAATTATACACAGATGGTAAAATTATTTAAAATGATATATTTAAGGATATTAAATATTGTCTTTCTATTTATTCTGATATTTGGAGTGACCATTGACAAACACACTCATACATGGGTGTGACTTGTCATTGGATTTATGCATCATGGAACATGCAAAAACGACTCATTGCATTTATGGTGTGTTTACTTAAGGGCAATGGGAATTGAGGAATGAGAATCATTTCCAATAAAGTTGTTTACTTCATAAAATTGAATAAAAATGGGAATGAGAATGGGAATGGGGCCTACAAATTTAGGAATGGGGAATGTGAATCTCATTCCCACCACTCCCTATGGGAATGAGATTCTCATTCTCATTATTGATGGGAAATTACAATATTATCCCTAAAATAATTAATTAATATTAATTTATAAAAAATAAATAAAATGTATTAATAATTAATAATTAATCCATAATTAATAAAAAATAAAATTTACTATTTTAATAAAATAATAATTTAATAAAAAAATATTAATATTTAGTAATTTAATACATTAATAATTAATTAATAAAGTAATACTTAATTAATACTTAATTTATAAATAATAAATATAATTAATAATAAAATAATATTTAACATTTTAATAAAATAATAATTTAATAAAAGAATAATTTAATATTTAGTAATTTAATACATTAATAATTAATTAATACTTAAATAATAAATAATAAATAAAAACTATTAATCAATAATTAATAATAAAATAATATTTAATATTTTAATAAAAGAATAATTTAACATTGAGTAATTTAATACATCAAAAATTAATAATAATTAATATATAATAAATTAATATATAATTATAACTAAGGGTATTTTTGTAACTTTTTAACAATTCATTCTGATTACTGGACAAAGTAAACACATCAAAGGTAATACTGCTTCATTCCGATTCTGATTCCTACAGTTAAGTAAACAACTTATTATGATTCTGATTTACCATTCTCATTCCAGCTCATTCTGATTCCATTTCATTCTGATTCCATCTCATTCTGATTCCATCTCATTCCGATTACGAGTACGTAAACGCACCATTAGAGTTTTTGATGAGCAACATACTGCACAAAATATTTATACAATAATTAAAGTAATTTTTGATGAATATGATTTATTAGGTAAAATTTTAACAATCGGTTTTGACAATGCATCTGTAAATACTATATCAATTAGAAATTTAAAAGAAATATGTAAACCAAATTTGAGGGTCGATTTTTTAATGTTCGTCACACACGTCATGTCTTTAATTTATGTGTTCAAGATGATCTTACTTATTTAGAAAATCACATTGATCCTATGAAGATTGCACTTAATGGTATTTGGTCATATTCTCAAGTTAGGAGAGAATGAGCCAAGTTTTGTAAATTAAATGGTGTTAAATCGGTAAATTTTTCACGAGATGTTCCAACTCGTTGGAATTCAACTTATTTTCTTTTAATTCAAGAATTTCAATATAAAGATGTATTATGTAGTTTTTTTCCCAACATGTTCAACATATAACACTTTTGCCGAGTCAATGGGATATTTGTGAAAAAAATTTAGAACTTTTAAAAGTTTTTAATGATGCTACAAATATTTTTAGCAGAGTTTATTATCCTACAAATAAATTTATTTCTTGTTGAATGTTTGAATATTGTTGGTACTCTATATGAGCATGCTGAGAGTTCTGATATTAATGATATTGTTTTAATTGAAGCTATTGTTGTTATGAAGAGAAAATTATAGATTTATTTTAAAGACATTTCATTACTTTATCTTATTGCCACAGTTTTTTATCCTAAATTTAAATTAAAAGGTTTGAATAGTGGCTTACTAACTTACTATACATATTTAAGAATAGCTGATGAAATTAATATTACAAAAATAATAGATAAAATAAAAATTTATTTAAAAAATTTATTTAATGATTATGTTAGTAGATATAACTTACAATCATTAGGATAATCTAGTAGCGAACCTGTAATACATTCAGACTTAGCGTATGTGATCGTTGGTTACTACAACGAAATAAAAAACATAGGGATAACACGACTAACAATCCGGAATTAGATAATTATTTATCTACCAATTTCGAGTTTCCTCTTGAAAGTTTAGTGCGTAAAAATTTTCAAGTACTTGACTGGTGGAATCGACATCAAAATGGCTATCATGTTTTATCAATTATTGCTAAAGAGGTACTGACAGCACATGTTTCCACCGTTGCAGTTGAACAAGCCTTCAGCTTATGAGGCAATATTTTGGAAGTGAGACGATCTTCATTACATCCAAGCACTTTAGAAGTAACAACATGTGTGGATGATTGAACCCGAGCTGATATAAGACAATAAGAAGGTGCCTCTGATGACTTTGAAGACTTATTTGACAATGCATCTGCAAGTGCAAGCGGAACGGGAGCTGAATGATCAACAGACACAGATAATGATGATGATTGATGAGTAAATAATTATAATGGTAAATTATCTTAAAAATGTCATGGCACTACGTGAGCTTTGATTCTCCTCGAGGATACGTAGGCAACTTAAGTTTTTAAAAATTTAAGTTCAAGTTCTTTTATTTTATTTTTAATTTAATGTAATATAAATTCAAAATAATAATTTTAAATATATTTTTTAATCTCATTTTTATTTTTTAAAATTTTTTTTATTAAAATTTAAAATTTCTAAAAAAAACGTAACTGTAACCCAACCGGACAGTTCGGTTCAAATTCCCGATTTCACAATCTTGTGGAATCGGGAACAGGAACCGAACTGAACCGTTGACCGGATCTACTTTCTAGGAATGACTAATTAATCGGAACCGAACCGAACCGTTGACCATGTCTATGTCTATTTCCTAGGAATGACTAATTTTATTTACTCCAAAATTCTCTAATATTATATAATATAATTTCTCCATCAAAAATATGTCACTGAGACTGTGTCTCTCTTAAGTTTGCAGAGGACAGAGAAGAAACGAATCAAAGTCGATGACTTTCTTTTAGAGTCTCTATTCTTTGCTTCTCATCTCACAGTAAGCCTCTCTCTCTCTCTCTTTTTCATTTTTGATTGAAATTCAAAATTTAGATTAATAAAAATTGATTATTAGGGTTTGTTTTAAGGCTTTAGTTTTGTATTTTGGTGTTAATCTGTTGGGGGGTTTGTATTTTGATGTGATACTGGAGTCTGGAGTGGAATTAGAGAGATTCCCAGATGATAATTCTGGCTGTAGTTGGAGTAATTCACTTTGTAATAGTGAAGCTTTCTGTTTTGGGTATTGAATTATGTAAAGTTTTGATTTTATTTCTATTTTTTTTTTTAAGCATTTCAGTTTTTATTGGGTAACAACAAGAACATGCAATTTCAAGTTCACTTTTATACATTTTATCGAGCATGCATATTGCCAGTTGCATACTTTCAAATTTCTGTGTATTTATGGGATTGTTTTGCCCTTTTGAGTAATCAAATACCAAGTTATAGAATGTGATAGTTCATGACTTTTCTTTCTTTTTCTTTTTCTGCTTTACTCTTTCTCTCAATTTTGTTCTGGTGAATTAGGTGCGGGCGGGATTAGGCTGTTTATATTCTTAGAGGATTAGGTTCTGAATGATGCCGCCGGCAAAACCTGATGAAAATTGGCGGTTAGACCATGGCGCTCAGAGTGTTTGGCAATCAGCTATCTATTCCCAGCAGCCTTGGTGGAGTGGGACAGGGATAGGTGCATCCTTAGGTGAAGCGGCTCCTAAATCTTCAAGGGAACAGCCAAATGTTTCTGTGCCAAATGGAGCTACCTATTCACAAGGTAATTTGCTTGGTATTGGTGTTGAATAAGGAAATATAGATTGGAATTGCTTATGAGTATGGTAGTTTTATTGATGGAAGCTTTCTTCTCCAAGACAGACAGGAATAATGGACAAGAACATGTGCATGTCAAACATATTCCATCGTCGACACCTCTAACCATGGGTGAATGCATTGAACATAATTCTCAAATGGAGCTAGTGGGTCACTCAATTGTAAGCTCTGTTCACCCCTACCCCCCAACCAAGCCACACACAGCACGTACAAATAGTTGTCATCACTTTCTGTTGATGTAGCATACAAATGGCGATGATTCTAATTTCCTTAAAAATTTCAGGTTTTGACGTCATATCCATATACAGACCCACAACATGGTGGAGTAATGACCCCTAATGTGCCACAAGCTATGGTATGTAATCTGCTGTCTTTTTTTAAATGTGAAAATTGTGTGAAAAAGAAAGGTAGTTGGAGTGCTAAACCTTGTCAGGGTAGTTTGGGGAGAGTTCTTTTGGTGTCTTGTGCACATATTTAAAGAAATTATGCAAATATATGTTTCATATATTTTTGGGGTCTTGTGCGTGCGCGTGCACACACACACATATATGTCAAGTTTTTACAAGGTGACTTGGTGGTCCTTTCTTTGCATTTGAATTTTAGCTAAACGGTCAGCAGCATTAGTTGTTCAATAACCCATATTAGGTGGGTTTTTTCAAATTTTAAATATGTTAAATTTGTTTGGAAAAGTGGGTAAAAAATGGTGCTTTTATACTGTTCGGGTTCCTGGTGCTACACCAGGTGTTGGCATAACTTTTATCATTCAAAAAGAGGGGGACGGAGAAAATAACTCACTCAACTTGGTGCTGGGGATTCTCCTAATGATATATTTGGGGCTTAGGATAATATTTTATGATCACTTTTGTTTGATTCCAGATACCTCATTTATATGGAATGTATCATGCAAGAATGCCTTTGCCCCTCGAAATGGAAGAGGATCCTGTTTATGTGAATGCAAAGCAATATAAAGGTATTTTGAGAAGAAGACAGTTGCGTGCTAAGGCTGAGCTTGAAAAGAACGTGATAAAAGTGAGAAAGGTAAACTTTTATTATTCATCTGGAGTAACTGCTTTGTATAGTAAACTCTACCGAGGTCTAGCTACATTCCCTTGTCTTGTCTACAGCCATATCTTCATGAGTCCAGACATCAACATGCAATGAGAAGGGCTAGGGGTTGCGGAGGCCGTTTTCTTAATACTAAGAAACTCGATAACAATGCTGCAAACTCCACAGAAGATGGTATGAATTCTGTTGCAAACCCTTCAATGGAGTCTACCAATGGTACGGGAAATATGGATTCAACCATACTTCAGCAAGAAAGATCAATGAATGATAGCAAACATTGGGCACACACTCCCTCCAGTGGTAACAGTAATGGCCATGGTCTGCTATCAATGTACAATTCTTCTTCTGGTAGTGTGGAAGGGGACTTTCTGGGACAGCAGAGGGGAAGCATGCAGGGTAATGGGGCACCACGAGGGGCCCTTCCCGTTAAGTGAAAATTCCTCGATACTGGAGGGGCACTCCATCATGCTCTGTTGGGTTTGGTTTTTATCTATGCTTTTATAGTTTCGAATTAATCGAGGCAGCACTCTTGTTACAAGTCTGTCGTTCTAATGGGATGCTTCTTTGGTGCAGGTGAAGCTGGAGGTTGCATGCCCTCCAACTCGGATGGGGAAATCGTCACTGGTGTAATGGTCCTCGGGCAATTCATTCTTGGCTTTGCAAACTTTTGGTGGTTTGAGGCAAGGAAGAAGAATACAGGGATGAAGATATCAAGTTAGCTTTAATCTTCATGACTGTCCTTTAGTTCCATGTCTTGGCAATTCACCACTTATGTAAAAAATAAAATCTCTGTGAGTTTTATGTATATATCAAGTAGGAAATTGTGAACGTGCAAGTTTCTAGGCAAATGAAACATTAGAATATTGTGAAGACTCCTTTGTTTGGAACTCAAAACGGTTGCTTTGCTTCATGTATTTGCTTTGTTTTCATGTCACTGTAAATAAACTGAAAGCCGGTTCATCCCTTCCTATGTTTTTGGTCTTTTAATAATTTTGTGGTCAGGTGAGTTGCCTTGCAAGCAAAGCTTTCAGGCAGCGATGATGTCAAATTAATGCAAGTTGTAAAAAAAAAAAATTTAAAAGAAGAAAAAGAAGGATATATGAAGAGTTGTAGTCCTCTAATGATATCATTAATGATTAGTTAGGAATGTAGTAGTTATTTGTTTACTTACACCATTCATTTTTATGTGACGGCTAATATCAAAAGTGTATAATGCTGCTCTGCTGACATTGTTTTTTTGCAAAACATTTTGAGTAGCATGCATGTCTGAGATCATGATCCAAAACAGACTTGTGCAAAGGAAAGAACCATCATCCAAATCTACCTTTGTTTTTCAAATTTGACCTTCACAATGCTGTCTGATCTTTATAATATACCCTTTGCAAAACAACACAATTTTTGTTTCCAAAATGTAACTCTACAATTAAAATTTTGATGTAGGGGAATTGGAGGAGCCTTTTGCTTTATTTGTTTACTTACACTCTCGGCCTCTGACTCTGGCGCTATATATTGCAGCTCTTTGTTATGTAATTTCAATTTTGTTGAGCAATGTTATCCTACACAGCAGAAATGATGGGCACACAAAACAAATAACCAAATCTTTTATCTTCCTTCCCCAGCCACAATTCTTACTTTTCAAGCGAATAGGAGAAATCGATGTCATATCACCGCCATTGAAGTCTGAAGAACAAGAAAGATAAAAATAAAAATAAATAAATAAATAAATAAAGGGCTTCCAATGAATCATTTGATAGGTTTTATGTGATCAGGTACAAAAAGCCAACCCTTGAAACAAAACGAATAGATTACAGGTCAACTACTTGGTTCAAGTAGGTGTTAGTAAGCAACTTAGGGTTCTGCTTTGACCGAAACAATCTACTATGAGATCAAACATTGAACAACTTTCCAATGAGAACAATCAGAAGCATTTCCTATGAACTACGGAAGGTCCAGTTTCATCATAGTCTGCCTTAGTTACGTGTTGATTCTGGGGGAAAACAACTTTAGCAAGTATTGCACCTCCAGTCCATGCTGAATACAAGGTCAAGTTCTCCAGCATATATTCAGGCGTCTGTGATGAACCAAAAACTTTTAATTATGGTGCTTGTCTTGTAATGGGCAGCATCAGAATTATAAAAATCAACGTGCAAGAGAATATGAACATTTAGTACATAGCTGTCATGACAAAATAGATTAACCTTTACTAGTGTAGGACGAATAACTGACGAACACAAGCCGGCTTCTTTCTGGAACCTATCTTCAAAACCTGTATTAGGCAGCAAAATGATCGATCTGTTACTCTTTACATATTTCTGGAATTGAGAGTCTTCCATGAATCAAATGTTTCATTCACTTGAAGTGGACAATAATACTACAAGTAAACATAAAGCCCACAAAGGAAGGAGATAAGTGAAAATAACTTTAAAAGAAAAATATATATAATTTTAATGAAAAATATGTAAGCATTGAAGTCAAATTTACAAGGATCAAAAGGATAACAGTCTCACCAGTCATAGAAGAAGTGCCACCACAAAGTACAGTATTTTCCAGTAGTTGCCGATGATTCTCAGAAGAAACTGTAGAGATAACACGAACAAGCTGCTCAACGATTCCATGTGCCTCTAAACCCAGTATAGATGGTTGGAATAGAGACTCACCAACAGTATATCTTTCTTTTCCAATTTTTATGACCTGAAACCGTGTTTGAATAAGTGCAACAGCAAGATGTAAAAATAAGTATTTCAAGATTGTTTATTTGTATATGAAAAATACGTAATACAAGTAGATTGGTTAATACATGGATTATTCACCTTCTCATATTAGGGTTCTATATTCCAATAGAGAAGAGAACATTCTTAGCATATTAATTGTTTCTAACATGCATTTCTTGCAGGTAAAATCTTCATCACAACTTTCCAAGGGACTGTAAACCAAATAAACAAAAGGATGTGTTTGTGTATGCATTTAACCAAAGTGTCCATCAGATGCAGAAATCCCTCTCCCATGTCTATCGTTGTTATTTATTGGAAGTTTAGTACTTAGCATATGTACATCTAAACAAAAAATGGTACAGTAACAGCTTAGGAGTGGCCATGGAATATTAAGTAAGATAGTGAAATTACAAACCTGTCCATCAGGCAGAGTATGCTGCTCTATCTCGCATGACTGCTGGGTTTTGCCATAAGCAAGTTCATCTTCAGCACAACATGAGTATTGCTCTTTCAATTTCTCAACATGAGAGGCTGAGATTCTCCAAAAGATTAGATTTACCAAGTTCATGAGCTAGTAACTTTGTCAACTCCATACCTCCAACCTCAAATCTTCTCGAGGCAATGTGCTGAACAGCACCTTCAATTACTGGAGCAATATCTGGTAATAAAGGAAACAATTTTGCATGTCACTAAGAAACCAAATGAGACATGATGCAACCGCATTTGATGGAAAATCAATCTCCAATTCAAATCCACGAACTGAATTGCATATAAGGCTATACAATAACATGTTACCAACGTTATCTAAAGAGAATAAAATAAAAAAAGGTAGGGTGGTACAAAAAATAATCTAAAGAGCCAAAAACCAACTCGTAGAGATTCTGAGGCTAAACAGGCTCACGGAATTGTGATGCAAAGTTCACCTAAGGCAATGGAAACAGGTTTTAAGGAAAAATGACTTGAGTAATAGGCCTTAAGGTTAAGTTAAGGTTTTCAATAACCCTGAACCTCCAGACTTAAAACTTGGCTTGTGAGTGTAATATTTTTCTTTACATTAACCTTAAATAAATCAATTTAAGTGTCATCACAAAGTGACTTATTCCAACTAATACATTCAAAGTTGTTGAACATTTTTAAACAGATTCAATATTTAATGGAATCAAGAATCACTCGCTCCTGATGTCTTTGCAACTCCAAACGGTTTGCTATAATCTAAAAAACTAGATGATTTAATTGTGAATCTTCAGTGTATGACTTTAGCATACACAAGGGCTATTTAAATGATAATTAGTGAAAATGAACTGAATAATTGTATTTTGGCAACAAGGGGTTGACTCAAGTAGTCCCTCTCAGGATCTCACCTTGAGGTCCTGGGTTCGAATCCAGGGAGTGCGTTTCTTGTAAGAGCCTGGGACAGCCGGGGGTTTTACCAGTGTTATCAAAGGCGCGCCTGCGCCTAGAGGGTGTCCAAGCGAGGCGACGTGTATCAAGCGCGCGTCTAGGCGATGAGGCGCGTGTGTGGTGCCAATGAGTGAGGCGCGCCTTAGGCGCCTGATGCCAAAAATCTTGGTTTTTGACCCGATTTCATTGATTAAAGCTCACTGTTTTTTTTTTACTTTTTTTTGATTTTTTTTTTTCAGCAGAGAGAGTTAAAAAAAAGAAGAATAATAACAATAAATCTCATAATTTAACTTAATTTATTTACTTTTGACATGACTCTTAGATAATTTGTTGGGATTGTTAAAAATTATAAGAAAAAATTATATTTTGTAAAATACAAATGTTTGCTATAATAATTAATAATAGATCATACATTTATAATTATTGGGGACATAATTTTAACCAAAAGATTAAACTAGTCAATAACAAAATTGTACATAAGATAATATAAGTAAATATTAATATCTTAGTTATTATAGCAACTTAGTTATGAAAATATTGATGTATATCATTGTAATTGAGTGCAATAATTTATAAATGTTTTGTCATAATTTGGACAAAATATTAAAATATACTCAAAACAAAATGATTAGAAGAATATACATGTTCCTCTTTCTAATTGAAAAATTATATATACAAATATGCGCCTCACATTCCTTTTGCGCCTCGGTGCGCCTTGCGCCTGCTCCGCTTAAGCCCAGAATGAGTGGTTTAGCAGCGGGATTTCCAACGATTCTAGAAAAAAACAAAAAAAAAAAAGGGTTGACTCAAGTAACTAGACTGATATAATTTGGCAAAAACATATAAACAACTTTATGCTATCATATTCAGAACTCATTGCGGATCTTAAACACTTTCACTTGCACAAACTCCAACACATAAACACAACAATAACGGCATTAGGAAAGATACATTTGGATACATACCAATTTTCCCGTGGCCAATATCAACAGTGCATCCGGAGATACGCCCAACAGCATAAAGAGACAATACTGCTTGTTCTGAAGAATAGAACCCTGAGATATTAAATGTTTCAAACATCAATTGCACCAGTTGTTCTCTGACAGCCTGAAAAAGAACAATTTATTAACTTATAGCAAAGAAATAAAAAAGCATATCGAACTCGCACCATTAATCTATTACAAAAAAAAAAAAAAAAACTAATCCAATGGAAACTATAGAGTATAGACTGCTGACTACCAACAAAACATTGTGAAAGGTAAAACACAAAACAAAGTCATCATAAGCCAAATGCAAGTGGCACTTCACATTGCTAAGCAAACGCTACAAGATATATATGATGCAGAAAAATAAATAAATAAGTGCTCAAGGCTGTGGTACACCGGCACTCAGGAAGTCCAGAGTTCCTCCCGTTGTTTCACCTATATGTCAACTACGCAAGAACAATAAGCTGAAGATTTGCTTCATCTATACCACAACTATGCATGAACAATAAGCAGAAAAACAGACCTGCCTACTCAAGCATAGATTTGCATGATTCTTAAGAAATGCACAACACTATACATAATATTTCAGTATTTATTGAAAGACTGAAAATGAACACTATCAGGCTGAAGAAGTAAACATTTTTGTTGACCTTGGGAGTGCAAAGTGGATCGGTGAATAATAGCTGGCCTTCATTGCCCTCTTCCCATCCAAGCCCAGTGTACAAAACATGGTGCAACAAATCCTCCATAGCATCCCAGTCTCTAACAAAGCCTCTCACGACAGGATCCACCGTCACATCCTCAACTAAGGTGGAATTATGAAAAGAAGATGACCCATCTTCAAACATATGCTTCATTTGGCTAGTAATCACCTAAATCAATCATATTTCAACGAAACTAGGCTAGGCAACATTTAAAAAAAATGTAATGATTTTAACGGCAAAAACGAGATAAAGTTCCAAAATTTCTTGTTTGTGTTTTCTATTTTCTTAGCAACCAAACAGAAGATCATCCAACTTCATGCATGATTTTAATTTGGCAAGAAATTACAAATGAATTCACATTTCCCAAAAATAAAAAACGATTTTCAATGCAATAAAAAAGAATTTCGAAATTTCCTAGTGGGTTTCGGTATTTTCTTGGTGACCAAACAAGGGTCAGAGAATTACCATGGAGGGAGCTTGATCTGGGATAGCGGGTCCCGCTTTGAGAAGCTTCGAACCAGCATCAACCACGGCAGCCTCCATTTGCTAATGGGCAGAGCTCAAAAGCACCAAAAATAAAACCCTAGCTTGCAAATTATGTATGGGGCCTGAAAAAGCAAATGGTTTATGTCAAGTAAAAGATCAATCTGAAATTATGCCTATGTTAAGCGGGATGGGTAATTTTGAAATCTCTTTATATTTTATTTTAATTTTTTTTTTTTTTAAAAATAATTGATTCATGTTTATTTTAAATAGTTGTTGAGCAAAACTATAATCTTAAATAAATTAATTTAAGAATATATTTTTGAAAGATAATGAAATATTCATTAATAAACACCCCAGCCATTTCGGTTCCATTATAAACTTATGAGATCTTACGACTCGAATCTATTTAGGACGAAATCTAATAACATAAAACCATATATCATGCATCCCCAAAATTATTCGAATATGAAGTCATATTCACACCGAAATCTACTGAAAGAGTTGGAGGATTTTATGGACTAACCTGAATGTCACACCTTTGTTAGTGTTGGTGAATACAGATTCCGAAACAATCACAGAAAATACGTAATATACAGAACATAAATTTTTATAACAGTTCATATATAATTTATTACAAGAAAAATAATTAAGTATATGAGGAAGTTCCAAAACTCAATCTTCATTTTCAAAGATATATATATATCATATTCCTCGCACAAATCTTGGATGAAAATACAACTTTATTCCTAAAAATATATATATATATATATATACTAACAGAGGATTAAAAATCTACCACCACAAATAGGTGTAGTCACAAATCCATGAAGATATAGATAACAAAAAGATAAAGGGAAATAGAAAAATAAAATAAAAAAAGAGGAGAAAGAGAAGGGAGGGCTGGGGTGACAAAAATAGAAAAATAAAATAAAAATCATCTGACATCACATCCCCTTGTCCCCTAATCTAAAATGACAAAAATCTCTCTAATCTTAAAAATAATAATCCCTTATCCCAAATATATATATATATATATACAAATAACTTATATATTTATTTCATTTTATTAATTAATTTTTATTTAATTTATTTATTTTTTGTTAAATTTATTTTTTTTGCTCTTTATATATCTTTTCTTTTTTATTTGTTTAATAAATATAAGAAATTTCTTATTTATTATTATTTATTCATTTAAATTTTTTTATTCTTTATTAATTTATTTAACACAACTTATCTATTATACATTAGTGTTAAAAAAATTAAAAAATAATAACAAAAATTAAATGAATAAATGAACATAAAATAAATACAATAAATATGAAATTTGTAATATTTATTAAATAAATTAAAAATAATAGATATTTAAAGAGTAAAAAAATATGATTTTAACAAAAAAATTAATTTATAAAATAAATATATTTAATTAATAAAAAAAAAATTATTTAAAAAATACATATAAATACTTATTTTGGGAAAATTTTTAAGAAAAGATATAGTTATGTAAATTCATAGGGAGACAATGGAGGAGAATTTGCAAGGGGAGGGGGGAAAAGTAGTGCTCGTTAATTAATTGACATGCAATAAATAAATAAATCGGCAACCTTACACTTAGATCATATGTAAGGCAAGTACAATCTTTAATAATTTCATTTTCCTTGTGATGCTTCAAAATATTAAGGATTATAGAAATTAAAATCTTTTTTAGACTAACCATCCTCCTACAGTCTTACTTCCCATAATATTGATATGAATCTTTTCTCTATTTATACAAACCCATAAGTCAATTCTTTTATTCATTTGCAAAAACAAATTCTATCTTCAAATTATTCCAATGGAACACCACCACCACCACGTCTTACCCACTAAGGTATGTTTATCGAGACGTTTTTAATCTTAAATTTTCGACACTTGAAAATTATTATATGATGTTGCATGACTGTTTTGGTGAATTTTATTTTCCTGTTTATTCATTTGTTGTTATTTTTTTCAATTTTATCATAGCAGAATTTTTCTTTGAAAGTTGATATCAATCACTGCAGTAATTGTGTTGAGAAAGCAATGAACAAGTTGAAGAAAATGGATGGTAATTTTCACAATTTTCAAGTAACTTCCCTGATCATAAACATTATATAATTACATTTTTTGGTTTTTTTTTTTTTTTGGGGTGCCAGGAATTGATTCTGTTAAATATGATACAGCAAAAGAGATGCTAAGAGTTTCAGGCAACATAGACCCAGCCATGCTCATACAAAAATTTGATATGTGGGGCAGAAAGGCAGAGCTTTATTCATTTGATAAAGGGAAATGTAAGAGGAGTTGTTCAAGCAAAAACAAAACTCATGGCGTCAAAATAAAATACTGTGATTCTTCTTCTGATTCCAATGATGATGAAGATGAAGAAAGTTATGATGTCCATGCACCAAAGAAAAGCAGCCACAGTATCAGCTGGCAGGATCCAAGTCTCATGAAAAGCTCACCAAAAGAAGAAATTCCCATGAACAATGAAAGTGCAAATAAGAGCAAGAAACTTTTTGGTGGTTGGTTTAAGAAGAAGGATAAAGCAACAAAGGCTTCAGGTAACAAGAATGTGTCGGCTCTGTCTCCTGCAGCAGCGAGTAAATGGCATTTTCCAAGGCCGTCTATGCCTCCGGCATATGGTGTTCCGGAGCCATATGGTGATCAGAGACTATATCATATGAATCAGTACCCACACATGATGTTTCCAAGGCCTTCCATGCCGCCGGCATATGGTGTCCCGGGGCCATATGGTAATCAGAGAATATATCAGTACCCACCCATGATGTTTCCAAGGCCTTTGCATCCATCTCATGGTTACCAGTGGATGCCGCCGTCAATGATTCCACCGCAGCCTCAGCCGTATGGCTATTACCAGCCGAGGCCTCCACCAAGGATGAATCCAATGATCCACTACACCAGCTATAGGGATAACTATTATCCTTGAATTAGTTGAATGCGTTCTGCCTGTAATTTTTTTTTTCTGGGTAGGACCTAGGTTCATCAGCAACTGCCTTTTTTTTTTAGTGGCTAAGCTTGGATTCATCTTTGCTTAACCTTTATTTGCTTTCCTTCTTCCCTGTATTTAATTCTGATTTTGAGTAATAAATCATTTCTCATATTCAAGTATTCTGATATCAAATTTTAGCCCTCAATATGTGCAATTTAAGCTACTTCGAGCATATCAAGTTTAAAAGATCATGGAACAAAGTGCTTCTTTGAACACACAACTTTACTTCATCTAAACCAGATTATATACAAAATTCAGGTCAAGTATGCCAATTTATGCAGCTTCGGTGACTGGGTACAGGCACATCTATATGACTAACGAAAGCTATTAAGAAGAGGCACTTGTATGAGACTTGCTGCACATGCTTTCTAGTTGGACATGTAATCCTCGTGCAGTTTCTCACCATCCGCATATTATGGCATCTCTTCTAAACTGCAGTAGTTCATATCCACAGAGAAATGGTTATCACTTGCAGGGCTTGTCGGTTATGTATCATCCACCCGCAATCAAGTTATGTTGCTGGAAAATTTCAGAACCATCATATTCCTTGGCACATGAAGCTTCAAAATTTGTCTCTGGTATGTCATCTGAAAGGGCTTCAAAGGGAGACTTAGTATTGGAGTTCTGAGAGACTATTTCACATCTAGTACTGATATTTCAAACTCATCTATGGAAGCAGCAAGTGAAATTTTGAGATCTTGCAGAACATCTTTGTCAGATCTTTCTTTTATGATCTCCTCACTAATGCTATATTCAGAGTTCAGAACGGCTCCTTCCTGTATAGAACCAGAGCCATCATCAGACTGTTTTTCAAGGAACTGGTTCCCAGTCCCACGTTCACCAATAGAAGTGTTGTTCAGTCTGTCACCAACTTCAATATATTTTGTGTCCTCAGTTGCCACAAAAGGTCTATATGGAGCAACCATAGAGTGGATGCCCCTGTCCGGAGAATCATCTTTTCCTTCCTCATTATTCTGGCATAGTTCATCAACCCCTTCACCCACTTTCTCAGAGTGGTGATCATCAACAGATTTTGCCACTTCCACCTCACTCTCTAAACAAGGGTTATTCAAGGAAGTTGACAGTGAACCAATTGTGCATTCATCGACATCCGTTGCATTAAAAAAGATTGGGGGATCAGTAGCTTTTTTACCTTCAACTTCAGGTGAAACTTTTTGGCCACTAGTATTATCTTCTTCAACTGAAAAATCAGGGGCTTTAATCGCAAGTGCTTGAGTATATTTGTGAGGCTTGGCTGAAACTGAAGACAAGAATCCACCAAGGGCAGATGCTAAAGCATCATCAACCGACATAGCATGTTTTGGTTTATAGTTTGCAGAAACAGTTGCTGCTTCCAGTGCATTATTGTCTTCCTTGTCATAGGCATTCGAAGAAACGGAACCAGTACCTAAGAGACTTGAGTGAGACTGACTATCATTTGATGAATCAACCACATCATCTGCTGGAATTGATACAATATAATCCTTCACATCTGATTCAACCACATTACTTTCACTGTCATCAAAGAAGTTATCATCCGATTCATGCCAAGAAAATTCTGGAGCGGATATTCTTGTGCATCGTAATCCAGAATTCTGGGGTTTCACGTTGAGTTCTTCAAGTTTCTGTTCTACCCTCTGGAGTCTTGCATCGATGCTATTTACAGGCTTTAGCATGCGTTCTTCAAACCTCAAAAAGAAATCTTCTAATCTGCTCACTTTCGAAACAAGCTGGTCCAAAACTTTTTCAATATGACCGCTTGATGAATCAGCCTCGCATACTGGATATGAAAATCGTGAAGGCGTCTCCATATGAGATGGTATGGTGGTAGCCTTATCTATTTCCTGCAACTTCTCTTCCTGCTTATCAGCGGAACCAGAATCTCCTCCCTGCTGGATTTTGTTTGCAACATGAATAGAATCAGTTGCATTGGAGCCAATTACTTGGGACTTCTGTTTTTCTTTGGTATCAACTGTATGATCAACTCGCATTTGACCTTCACTAATGCTATATTCAGAGTTCAGAACGGCTCCTTCGAGTGTAGAGCCAGAGCCATCATCAGACTGATTTTCAAGAAATTGGTTCTCAGTCGCACGTTCATCAACAGAAGTATTGTTCAGTCTGTCACCAACTTCAATATATTTTATGTCCTCAGTTTCCACCGAGGGTCTGTATGGAGCAACCATAGAGTGGATGACCCTGTCGGGAGAATCATCTTTTCCTTCCTCATTATTCTGGCATAGGTCATTAATCCCTTCACCCACTTCCTCAGAGTGGTGATCATCAACACATTTTTCCGTTTCCACCTCACTCTCTAAACAAGGGTTATTCCAGGAAGTTGAAAGTGAACCAATTGTGCATTCATTGACATCCACTGCATTGAAACAGATTGGGGGATCAGTAGTTTTTTTACCTTCAGCTTCAGGTGAAGCTTTTTGGACACTAGTATTATCTTCTTCAACTGAAAAATCAGGGGCTTTAGTCGCAAGTGCTTGAGTATATTTGTGAGTCTCGGCTGAAACTGAAACAGTTGCTTGTTTTGGTTTATAGTTTGCAGAAACAGTTGCTGCTCCCAGTGCATTATTGTCTTCCTTGCCATAGGCATTCGAAGAAACGGAACCAGTACCTAAGAGACTCGAGTGAGACTGACTATCATTTGATGAATCAACCACATCATCTGCTGGAATTGATACAATATAATCCTTCACATCTGATTCAACCACATTACTTTCACTGTCATCAAAGAAGTTTTCATCTGATTCATGCCAAGAAAATTCTGGAGCGGAAATTCTTGTGCATCGTAATCCAGAATTCTGGGGTTTCATGTTGAGTTCTTCAAGTTTCTGTTCTACCCTCTGGAATCTTGCATCGATGCTATTTACAGGCTTTAGCATGCGTTCTTCAAACCTGAAAAAGAAATCTTCTAATCTGCTCATTTTCGAAACAAGCTGGTCCAAAACGTTTTCAATATGACTGCTTGATGAATCAGCCTTGCATGTATATGAAACTTGTGCAGGAATCTCCATATAAGATGGTACGGCAGTAGCCTTAACTGTTTCCTGCAACTTCTCTTCCTGCTTATCAGCGGAACCAGAATCTCCTCCATGCTGGAGTTTGTTTGCAGCATTAATAGAATCAGTTGCATTTGAGCCAATTACTTGGGACTTCTGTTTTTCTTTGGTATTAACTGAGTGATCAACTCGCATTTGACCTTCACTTCTTGTTCTAGGTAACTGCAAAAGAGTAGGCATAAACATAGCCATAAGAGAACAGCCAGCTTGGTTTCCCACCTGACCCAATCCGTTGTCTGAATCTGAAGGCTCAACAGGATCTCCGAACACGTAGATTTCATCAACAAATACAAACCTTTTATGCTGAAGTGAAAGCATCCTGAGTGTAATGGACATGCAAGGTTCTGCATCATTGATCTCTGCTGTAGCCTCATACAAATCCTGGAAATTCCTTTCATCAGTAACACAGTATAAAAATAAGAAAAAATTCAATTACGGCTCCCCTGCCCAGGGCAGGGATTTTGGTCAAATTCCTATCCTATTGTTGTTTGACATTTAGATTCTCTTCTTTAAAAAACTGGTATCAATAAATCACAGTTAAATCTTGTGCCTTTGCACCACTACAACTATCCAGACAAAAAATAGGAAACTGGAAAATAAACACACCCACCCAATGAAATCTGAACAGTAAAACATCATAAAATTAAGAGAAAAATCTCAGGTTATTTGAACATACATAGGTGCAAATTTAATTACCTGCAAGCTCTCCCCTTGCTTTGCTAATAAATTTGATGACAGAGGACTGTTTCCATTACCAAGTTGAGGAGAATCAAGAGCTTTCACTTCAGCCCAGTCATCTTCATTGGTGTTCAAACTACTGTCACTTTTGCTTTTCTTTCCATCAGATTCCTTAATAGCTCCTGTCAGATGAGCCATAGCTCCTACAAAACGGGGGGTGCAAAGCACTTCCTCCTCTCTCGTAGCAACACCACATCGAACAGTGCACAAATACTTATTGCTGCTAACAAGATCAGATGCAGAGTATATCTCATATACTCGAGCAGTACTCCGAACATAAACCTGCCGCACCTCGTGTTTTTGAGCGAAAGTAACTGCAACAGAAGTTAATCATATGCTCATTATACCGTTTAACAACAAAAAATAGCATTCCATTTCTATTATTAATTTGGTACAAACACCATCTAGTGATCAAAATCACTCTTCAATCACCGAACTACACGCTAATGCACTCTAAACAAAAAACAATAAATAATTTTAAAAATAATAATAATAATTTATGTAAACAATATCTAATTTTGCATAAAGAGATGGCTTTCAAGAAAATCAAGATTAAATCCACGACCAATATCTAATTTCAAATTTATTTGCTTTTATTCCACGACCAATATCTAATTTCAAATTTATTTGCTTTTATTCCACGACCAATATCTAATTTCAAATTTATTTGCTTTTATTGAAAATTAGAAGGAAAAAACAAGTAAGGAATTAAGGGCTTACCGGTGATCTCGCAGGAGGAAGGATAAGGCGAGGGAGGTTGCAGGATAAGAGGATTGCTGTTGGAGTGATCGTCGTTGATGATGGGAGACGAAAGAGAGGACTCAAAAGTGATGGAATTTACGAGAGAGCCATCGGCGATGGTCCAGTTCGTTTTCGAATCATAGTTGATGTTGTTGCTTCTGCCTTTTTCTTCCATCGCCTTTCGCTTTCGGTGCTGAGCATGGCCTGTTCGAGGACCTTTATAGTATCGCAATACACGTGTCGTGTGATTAATGGTTATTGATAAGTGCTACGTATTTGTGTTGTGCGTACCAATAAGGCTATTTTTTTCAGCGTATTTTTGTTCTTTGAAGGAGAACAGAGCAGGATTCCATGCTCCTGTAACAGAAAAACTCAAGCACATGTTCATATTCTTGTCCCATCGGCAGCCAAAGTCTTGAGTTCGATGATTTCACTTGTAATTTTAATAAACCCATAAAAAAAAATCAAAAAGAAAAGAAAAGTTTTATGTAAGTGCATAAGTAACCTCAAATTATTGGGACGAATGCAACTCGAACGTGAAAAAATTGAAAAATTTTGTTCGAACGGTGAGACAAATATGACACAAAGTGTGACGCGGAACTCACTTGGATGTTTAAGGCCAAGCAAACCCCTCGCAACGGATAAAACCTCAAGCACCGCAAATTTGATTTTGTATGAACAAAACCCTTCCAATGCCACAAAGAAAACCCACAAAGAACTTATTTTTGAGAACCCTTAAGATGATTTCTTTATAGTGTTTTGCTAGCACGGAGACGCCACTAAGGTTGTCACGCCTTAGATAAGTCGATTGCATGAAATAAGGGGAATCTCTCCCTTAAGCAATTTTGGACAAAGCCAAGCTTTCAAGATGAAGCTAATTTCGAAAATAAGTGATCGTTCTTCATTAATGAATATAAGTTACAATATACAGTACAAAGAAAGAAAATCTAATGGACATAAAATGACCAAAACACCCTTAAAGTCTAATTAATGGCTAATTAAAGGCTATGCCTTTAATAGTCATTTAATAATCTAGACAACATAACAAAAATGTCAAACAAGGTGGCTAAAGTCATCAACAACTTTGCCAAAAAATTCAACAAAAGTAAAAACAACAAAACCACAAAAATCCAACAAAGGTGGCAAGTTTTTCAAAGCCATGTCTAAATTGTCTCATTAACAAAAACATCCCCAAAATTCGTGGTCTTCATGT
This sequence comes from Zanthoxylum bungeanum, assembly GCA_019454045.1. NCBI lineage: Eukaryota > Viridiplantae > Streptophyta > Magnoliopsida > Sapindales > Rutaceae > Zanthoxylum > Zanthoxylum bungeanum. Next base: position 33,780 of record SKCR01003339.1, on the reverse strand, counting down.
ATATAGACTCAATGATGTGTTTTGAAGTATAATAATTCTTGTCTTGGCCGAATTTTTGGTGTTAGACTTAATTCGGCTTGATTCGTCAAAAAATGTACTTGACTTCCGAATTGCTGGTGCGTTAATCTGATATGACTTTGGTCAAGTGCAATAGCTTTGGACCCACTTTATAGAAGCCCTCATGTGTTGCCATTATTCCTTGGAGTTGTCTGTCACAATCGACTATGGCATTATGTGCTAGCGCCGCCATTGCGTCTCTGATCTTCTTAGCTCTTTGGCGTGTGATTGGCCCTGCTGGCACTTGCAAAGGCTCTACCATATTGCTGGTCGTGACATCTAATGTTCCTTGAGTGGCTGGATTTGTGTCATTCCCTCCCTCTTGAAAAAGATTCGACCTCGAATCTTTACCTGCATCAAAAGGAGTTAAGTCAGAAACATTAAATGTAGCAGACACATTATACTCACCTTGTAAATCCAGCTTGTACGCATTGTCATTAATCCATTCCAAGACTTGAAATGGACCATCCTCTCTCGATTGTAGCTTGGATTTACACTGTTCATGAAATCTCTCATTGTGCATGTGTACCCAAACCCAATCACCAGGCTGAAATACCACACGTTTTCTTCCCTTATTTACATAAGAAGCATACTGCTCATTCTTCCATTGTATGTGCTCTCTTGCTTTCTCATGTATGTGTTTCACAAAAATCAGCTTTCCTTCTTCCATCTAACCTTGCATGCTCATCAACTGGCAATGGTAACAAATCAATGGAGTTAGTGGCTGAAAACCATAAACAATTTCAAATGGTGAATAAGATGTAGAAGAATGAATGCTACAGTTATATGCAAATTCAATAAAAGGCAAATAATCCTCCCAAGTTTTTAAGTTCTTCGTGATAATAGTATGCAATAACTGAGTTAAAGTCCTATTAACCGCTTCGGTCTGCCCATCAGTTTGGGGGTGGCAAGTAGTAGAATACAAAAGTTTTGTTCCTAGCTTATCCCATAAAACTTTCCAAAAGTGACTAAGGAATTTAACATCACGATCTGAAACTATACTCTGTGGAATTTCATGGAGCCGTACTACTGCTTTAAAGAACAAGTCAGCAATGTTAGTGGCATCATCAGTCTTATGACATGATATAAATTGTGTCATCTTACTGAACCTATCAACCACTACAAAGATGTAATCCCTACCCTGCCTAGTTCTAGGTAAACCCAATATAAAGTCCATTGATACATCTACTCATGGCTCACTAGGTACAGGCAATGGTGTGTACAACCCATGAGGCATAACCTTAGATTTAGCCTTTTTACAAATCAAGCATTTATCACACAAACACTCATTATCTCTCTGTATTTTAGGCCAATAGAAATGTTCACTCAATACCTCTAAGGTCTTAGCAATGTCCATCGCGGATGTGTTTGAACCACGAAGGCTTTGTTATATATCGCATGTCTTGGGCAGTTGTGACTTGTTGGCCAAAGTCAAGGTCATTTCTTGTTCATCGACGTGGATTACGAAGCTTTCCCACTGTCAATGGGTCGCACTTAACTGGAATCATTAAGCTTGTTGAGCCAAAGCCAAAACTTAGTTGATTCAGAGGAAAAAGTTAGGAAATATATTGGATATATGTTTTGGACTTGGAGGTACACCTACCGGATCTAGTAATTGGATGGGATCCAATTGATCTTAGAGATCTACCTAGTTAAGTTTCATACAGCTTGTTGGCCAAATTCAAGGTTGTGTGTTATTTAACGGGATCCTAGCCCACTAGGAAATCGGGTTTCCCGAGTACTCAACAGAGGGTTAGAGGCTCGCCGAAAAATAGTGGGAGGCCAGTATTAAATTTGTAATTTCGTTTAATACTTGCTAATACACGCTCTTTTATTTTATTTATCGTCGTTATAAATATATTTATTAGACTAATATTTATTTTATTGCTTTCTTTGAACAGTTAGACCGTACAATACACTACTCCACTTGTAGTTGGTTATATACTTAGACTATAGTAACCATTACATTTTGAGTGTACCCGATATCGTTGATTGGATAGTTGGACTATTGCAATCAAGATGGCTGGAAAGATTAGAGTTAGGGACATCGTCATGGGCGATAATGTCTTTAACGGCTCCAATTTTCCAGATTGGGAGATGAACCTCAAGATAGTCCTGGGGGCTGAGAAGTTACTTTATTCAATAAAGAGACCTCTCGGGCCTGAGCCCGGACCTGAGCAAATAGTAGAGCGTGAGCTTTGGAAGACTCACAGTGATGATAACTTTACTGCTCAGTATGTCATGCTTGCTGCAATGAATCCTCAATTTCGTCGTCAAAATAAGGGATTGGATCCCTATAACATGATGTTGAAATTGAAGGACCTTCACAGATCTAACCTTAGATCTCAGAAGTACGAATTGCAAAAGAAGATTTTTCGCTCACATATGTCAGAGGGTACATTTTTCGAGCACTATGTGTCACAGATGATTGCTGACATCGAACAGCTAAGTCAGCTGGGCATAAGCTTCGAGGCTGAGACTTCCATAGATTTGATCTTACAGTCCTGCCTGACTGGTGAGGCGGGTTCATTATGAACTACAACATGATGAAACTGTTGGGTTTGGTGCTCAGAGCGCCAATCCGGACCGTATTTATGTCTGATTCATGAATACGAACATCCCCTTATTCTATAATATTACTTATTTATGGTTGCACCTCTTGTTCTTATATACGTATTCGATCTGATTACGATTAGATTGAAACTAAATGTGGTTTAGTGATATGTATATATTAGACAAAGGCCCGATAATATATAATGCAGTACACAGTTATAAAGTTAGTTTGTAATTGACATTGGGAAGTGTCACTGCTATATGAATATTATCAAACATAGTTCCTGGTCAAGATTTGCTAACACGTGTCGGTTAGTCAAATCTGTTGAGACCAGTACATGTCGTATATCGAGACTTGGTCCGATGGTTTATCCCAATGAACCATGAGTCTATGGAGACTCGTATAGACGTGTAGGTGTTTATAGTGGATAAACACTGAACGGCTCACCGAAGATTCTTAATGGATGGTACACCAACGTCAATAAGAATCTTCTCAGGTTGAGTAGCATAGTGGTCCTTCGACTTGAGATACCACTGTGGATGTATGAGACATCCTCCACACTTAGATGGCAGTCACGTTACCGATCTATTTAAATCAGACCTCCGTCTGTTCGTTGGGTGTGGACCGATCCTCAGGATATCCTGTGTGTGTCAAGATAGGATCCGTCAGTTCTGTGTACAGAGCATATGTAGTCCATATATATTTAGCAGTCTGTTAAATCTGTGGCCACAGTATACATCAGAAGTAAGTTCCGAGTGTTATTTAGAGATTGCTAATAGATACGTCGACGAGATAATACCTATAGAGATTTGACGTTCACATCTATATCTCTGGGATTATCTGGATACCTGTGACGGAGGGATTATACGTATGCAATGACCTCGACCTGTATGATTCAGCTAGTTTATCCGTGATCGTCATAATCTACGGGTGGATAGATTATGGACATGAAATTGGATTTCGTGACGGATATACCTGAATCTAGAGAGTCTCAATAATGAAACATACTCGTAGAGCACTAGAGCAACATTTATGAATAATGATAATTATTTATAAATCATTTAATCGTTAAACGAAAAATACATGCGAACGGGCCGAACCGTCATTTCCTAATTAATGTGTATTTGTATTTAATATATGATATTATTAAATACACATTAATAAATAGTCAAATAAAGGTATTTGACATATATCATTAATATATGTATTTGAGATATTTAAGGTAAATATAATACATATATTTGATATGTTTGTATTTAATTAATTATTTAATTATTTAATTGTTAAATGATTAATATAATTAAAATATAAATATATCACCAAATGATAAAGTTAGGAAGTGATTATAAGTTGCAATTGTTGACTTATACATTAAAGGAAATGATTGTCAAATTGATTTTGACTTCTTAAGATATTTGTTCAAAATTGTTTGAAAAATGAAAATATTTTTTTCCTTTATTTTCCTTTAAATTCGGCCATACACTTTATAAATATAAGAGTTATATTTTTTCTTTGTTGCCATTGTTGACTTTGTTAGAAATATCATTAAAGTGTTTTTGATATTTTGACAAGTTGGTAACATGAAATTCAAATGAAAATGAAATGAATATTTCTTGTTTTTGTCCTTCACAAATTCGGCCAAGGCTTATTTGGAACAAGTATATATATTGTTTTTCATTTCATTTGGATCTTAACCTAATACACTTTAACCAAAAACTCCATTAAAGGAAGGCAAAGAATGCTAGAGAGAAAAGAAAGAAAAATCAAGAAAAGCTTGGAAAATAGTAAGTATTTCCAACCTTCCATTAGAGAGTAATTTGTTCCTCTTGTTGTGGCAACATCTTGTGATGTTCTTGAGTTTTTTCTATTCTTTATTCTTTGTGTTTTTGATGGATAAATGTTTGATGAAAGTGTTGTGCATGTATAATGGAGAAAGCTTGTGACTAGTGTAGTTATAAGTATTCTTTTATGGTTTTGGAAACCTTGTTGCTAATCTAGAGTTGTTGACCCACTCTTAGATGACCTAGATTTTATCTTGAGTTGTTTCATTGTGTTGAGACTTTGATTGGATGCAAGAAAGATGATTGAAGTGTTGGATTTAACCAATTTGGTCTAATTTGTCCAATTTGATGAAATTGAAAAATTAGGGTTCATGACCAATTCCAAATTTGGGAATTTTCATATATGTTGTGTATTTGGATGTGTATATGATGCATATAAAGTTTCATGTTCATTGGATTACATCTTGATGTGTTTTGATGCATGAAATGACAAAGTGCACACTTTGGCACCAAGGTGGTGCATTCGGCCAAGAGTTGGATTTTTGGGGTTTTGGTTGCTTTTGGTGTTTTTGATATTTTTAACATGCTAAGTTCATCTTAGAAATGATTTAGAATCATTCAAAATTGATTTGATCAATTTCGTACTAAAATGGACAAAAATGCCAAGTAAGGGTAATTTGGTAAATTCACTTGAATATGATTCATTTGAATTTTGTTTCATAATTTGATTATTGGATAATTAAATAAATATGTTTATTTAATTAATCCGAGAAAAATTTTTAAAATCGGAAAATTTGATTTTCCACCGCTTCCGCTGCGTTACCGGATTCTGCCCCTAAAACCCCTACAGAAACAAGAGAAGACTCTTGGAGAGTTGATGGCTATGCTCAAGGAGGCAGAGCCAGAGCTTCTGAAGGGCAAGAAGCACGAGGCGCATCTTACTTCGACATCTCACATATAAGTCCAAGGCTTGGTCGAAGGCTTCTGGAGGTGTGAAGAATAAGAAAATGAAGGGCAAATGCAAATCATCAAAGTCTTCTAGGAAGACGAATGACATATCCTAGGACGTCTACCTACACTGTGGCAAACGGGGTCACTGGAAGCGTGACTGCCATGAGTACAAGGTACACATGAAGGAAGTGAAGGCGGGCAAGGCTCCGACTTCAGGTATGTTTGTTATTGAAATAAACATGTCCACTACTGGTTTTAAAAATTGGATTTTTGATTTTGGATGTGGTACTCACATATGTACTGATGTGCAGGATCTGCATATTAGCAGGAGATTGGCTTCAGGAGAGATCGACCTCTGAGTCGGAAATAGGACAAGAGTCACCGTTTTGGCCGTTGGCACCTATGTTTTGAATCTTCTCTCGGGGCATGTACTTAACTTAGGAGACTGTTATTTTGTACCTAGTTTGACTAGGAATATCATCTCTATATCTAGTTTGACCCGATGCGGGTATACCTTTGTATTCCGGAACACTTGGTGTTTTGTATATAAAGATGATCTTTTGATATGTACAACAGATGTTAATAATGGTATTTATATTTTGAATATAAATGAATCTCAAACATATAACATGACAAACAAAAGGCTCAAATTGAGTAACACGAATGAAACTTATCTGTGGCATTGTCGTCTGGGACACATTAACAAGACTCGTATATCCACACTTTCGAATAGTGGATACTTGGACGGATTTGATCCTAATTCATATGACGTCTGCGAATCTTGTTTATTAGGTAAAATGCCTAAAACGTCTTTTTGTTGTAAAGGTGTACGTGCCACTGAACTGTTAGCCCTCGTTCATAGTGACGTATGTGGGCCCATGTCTAGCCAGGCTAGAGGTGGATTTGACTACTTCGTAACCTTTACGGATGATGCATCGCGTTATGGTTATGTGTATCTTATGAGACACAAGTTGGAAACTTTTGAGAAATTCAAAGAGTTCAAAGAGTTTCGACACGAAGTAGAATAACAGTCCGACAAAAGTATTAAAATATTGCGATCGGACTATGGTGGAGAATACCTGAGCAATGAGTTTCTCGATTACTTGAAAGAGTATGGTATTCTTTCACAGTGGACTCCTCCTGGAACACCTCAATTGAACGATGTGTCTGAACGGAGAAACCGAACTTTGTTGGACATGGTAAGGTCAATGATGAGTTGCACTGAGCTACCAATTTCATTCTGGGGATACGCATTGAACAATGGAATACTTATTTTGAATAAGGTTCCGTCAAAGTCTGTTGGACACACTCCATATGAAATATGGAAATGAAAGAAACTGGGTTTCTCATTTCTGAATATTTGGGGATGCTGGGCATACGTTAATCGTTTGGATAGTACCAAATTAGAACCCAAATTGGATAAGTGCCTATTTGTAGGTTATCCTAGGGAAACCAAAGTATATTTCTTCTACCACCCACAATAGAACAAAATATTTGTTGCTCTCCATGCGGTATTCCTAGAAAAGGAATTCCTAAATACAGTGGTAAGTGGGAGGATAGTAGAACTCGATGAAAATTGGAGTGATACTGTTCATGGCACCGACCCCCTCACGGAACACGAACAGTCCATCAGGGATGAGACTGTACCATAATCTTCTAATACACAAGAACCACGTAGGTCGGAGAGAGTCAGAAAACAACCTGAGAGGTATGAGTTTCTGATCTCACCTCATGTAGATATTAATCTTATTGAGGAAGATGAACCAGCTACGTATGAGGAAGCGATATAAGGTATCGACTCCACTTTATGGCAGAAAGCCATGAAGCCTAAAATGGATTCCATGTATACCAACCAAGTTTGGACACTGGTTGATGCACCAGAAGGCGTTAAGCCTATTGGTTGTAAATGAGTCTTCAAGTGGAAGACGGACATGGAAGGCAACATACAAACGTACAAAGCTAGGCTTGTAGCGAAAGGGTATCATCAACCACATGGTGTCGATTACGATGAAACTTTTTACCTATTGTCATGATTAAATCCATTCAGATAATACTTGCTATTGCTACATATTTCGATTATGAAATATGGCAGATGGACGTCAAAACTGTTTTCCTTAACGGAAACCTTTTGGAGGATGTTTATATGCAACAGCCTGACGGTTTTGTCGTGCCAAAACATGTAAACAAGCTTTGCAAGTTAATCGATCCATTTATGGTTGAAGCAGGCATCCCTTCTTTGGAACCAGCGTTTGGAATGAGATCATAAAAGAATAGGATTTCATTCAAAATGAATATGATTCCTTGTGTATATAAGAAGGGTTAGTGGGAGCGCACTGACATTCAATTGGTCCAATATGTAGATGAATATATGCTTTCTTGGAAATGAAATTCTCATGCTAACAAATCGATGAAGATTGGCTTCATTAAAATTCTCCATGAAAAGACTTGTGAGCAGAAGCAGCCTTATTCTGGGAATAAGGATCTACTAGGGATAGATTCCAGAAAGTTGCTTGGACTCCTCTCCAGAGCACGGACATTGACAAAGTGTTGAAGAAGTCCAACATGGATCAGTCTAAAAAAGAGGGACTACTTCCGGTTTCACAGGCGTCTCTCTATCTATGACTGTTGGGGTTGGTGCTCAGAGCGCCAATTCCCGGTTGTATTTCTTTTGAATACTTCTGTAAAACATTATTATTATGAATAATATATGCAGTTTCTATAATATAATCTATCTTATTAAATGGTAAAGACGTAATGACCTTAGAATGATTAGTCATGGTACTGTTGCAAAAGCGTCGCAACTGACATTGAGTAGTATCATGACGTTGTCATTCTCAGACAGTTCCTGGTCAAGGTTTACACTACTTGGTCAGTATAGTAAACCCGTTGAGACCGGTACATGTCGTATACTGGAATATATGATTCCAATGGTTTCTCAATGAACCATTAGTCTTGGAGACTAGTATAGACGTGTAGGTGTTTATAGCGGATAAACACTGAACGACTCACCGAAGATTCTTAATGGATGGTACACCAGCGTCAATAAGAATCTTCTCGGGTTGAGTAGCACTTGTGATTCTTAGACTTGAGATGCCATTGTGGGCACATGAGACATCTTCTACACTTAGAACAGTCACGTCACCGATCTATTTAGATCAGACCTCCGCCTGTTCGTGGGTGTAGATAGATCCTCAGGGTGTCCTATGTGTATCAAGATAGGATCCGTCAGTTCTGTGTACCAGAGCATAGGTAGTCCATATGATTAGCAATCAGATAAAACCATGGGCCCGTGGTAAAGTTTAGAAGCTAGTTCTAAACATTCTTTTAGAGATTGCTAATAGAATAGTCGACTGGATAATCCCCGTAGAGATTTGACGTTTACATCTATATACATTTGGCCATGACCTCGACATGTATGGTTCAGCGAGATTATCCGTGATCGTCATAATCTACGGGTGGATAGATTATGGACACGAAATTTGATTTCGTGACGGATATACCTGAATCTAGAGAGTCTCAATAATGAAACATACTCGTAGAGCACTAGAGCAACATTAATAAATAATATTGATTATTTATAAAGTAGTTTAAAGGTTAAACGCAAGATACGTGCTAAAGGGACTAGATAGTCATTTGCCTAATTATTGTGTATTTACATTTAATACTTGATTAATTTAAATACACATTAATTAATAGTCAAAATGAGTTATTTGACTTATATCCTAAATGAATATATGTTTTTAATATTTAATGTAAATATTATACATATATTTAATATATTTGTATTTGATTAATTAATTGATTATTTAATTGTTAAATGATTAAATTAATTAAAATATAAATATCTTACATTAGGATATTTGAAGTAAATGATATTAGTTGCCTTTGTTGACTTAATAAATATCTAATAAAGTGTTTTTAGATATTTATGCAAGTTGACTAAATGAAATTGAAATGAAATTGAAATTAATAACTTGTATTTGGCTTTGCATTTTCGGCCAAGGCAAATTTGTACAAGTATATATTGTTTTTCATTTCATTTTATTCTTAACCTAATACACTTTACAAAGAAAACTCCATTGAAGAAAAAAGAGAAAGCTTGTGAAAAGAAAGGAAAAATCAAGAAAAGCTTGGATTTTAGTAAGTTTCTCAAACTTACTATTAGAAGGGAAATGTTCCTTAGGATCTAGGCTTTAACATATGATGTTCTTAGGTTATTTCTTTCTTTATTCTTTGTGTTTTTGTTGATGGAAGTTTTGAGGAAGTGTTGAGCATGTGTGATGAAGGAAGATTGTGACTATTGTAGTTGTAAGCTTTCTTTTAAGGTTTTGGAAACCATGTTGCTAATCTAGAGTTATTGACCCACTCTTAAATGACCTAGATTTGATCTTGAGTTGTTTCATTGTGTTGAGACTTGGATTGGATGGAAGAATGATGATTGAAGTAATTGATTTAATGTATTTGGTCTAATTTGTCCAATTTGAGGAAATTGAAAAATTAGGGTTCATGACCAATTCCAAATTTGGGGCTTTTCATATATGTTGTGTATTTGGATGTGTATATGATGCATATAAAGTTTCATGTTGATTGGATTACATCTTGATGTGTTTTGAAGCATGAAATGACAAAGTGCACAAATGGCACCCCTTTGGAGGCTCTCGGCCAAGATAAGAAATTGGGGATTTGGTTGCTTTTGGTGTTTTGATGTTTTGAACATGCTAAGTTCATCTTAGAAATGATTTAGAATCATTCAAAATTGATTTGATCAATTTCGGACTAAAATGGACAAAAATACCAAGTAAGGGTAATTTGGTAAATTCACTTAAATATGATTTATTGAATTTTATTTCATAATTTGATTATTGGAATATTAAATAAATATGTTTATTTAATTAATCCGAGAAAAAGTTTTGAAATCGAAAACGATTTTCCACCGCTTCCGCTGCGTTACCGGATTCAGCCCCTAAAACCCCTACAAAATGGTATCAGAGCGAGTCTGATTCTAGGCCCCCTAAAATGATTAGCCTTTATTGAAATCAATGTTTAATCATGTTTTCTTGACTTTATACATGCTTATTATAATCTAATTTGGTTAGATTTAGGGTGTATGACACTTAGCGGAAAATCCCTAATTAATAAGGTTTGAATGTAATTATGTATTTGATGCATGTTATATGGTCCGTCTTGTCAATACGGTTTATGAATACTTCTCTGTGACTACATCCGAGACCGTGCCTCTGCTGTGAGGGTGTAGCCGATAGAGATTTATTTATACCGGATGTATATCAGATACTAGATAAATTCAAGTAAAAGCGGAATTCTGAACGTGCCCTAGCTGTCAGGATTACGTAAGTAACTTGAGTTTATCATTGACGAGTTTAACCTTGGTACGTCTCCTTGTGGGCCTGCCTTCGCAGCGACAACGAGAAACGACCAGGACCGAAACCCAGGAGTCATTAGTGAATGATTGACAAATGAGTTGTCTACCTGATGAATATACGTAGGCGAGACCGTGCCTCTGCTGTGAGCCGAAATATATTCACGGGATCCACTTTCACTATTAGTATTTAATTTAATTATTAAATCTTTGTATTCTGTTTGGGGATTACAGTATTGCATGATTTAGTGGGAGGGGCATTTTAGATTAAAAATCCATGATCTAGTTTATGCTTTTGATATTATATGAAACTGCTTATTTTCTGCTAACCGTTTTTCGTGATCTATATGATAGATTGGCGATGGCGGCACAATCCACAAATCAGTTTGCGCGTATGCTTGATGCGAACAAACTGAAAGGCGCTGAGAACTTCGCTGACTGGGAATTGGATTTGAGGATTGTCCTCGATTCCGAAAAGCTGGGTATGTTCTTGAGGGTCCGTTGCCCCTTGCTGTGGGTGCGGATGCTTCGGAGGAGGAACGCCAAGTTTTTGAAACTTGGAAGGATGATGATTTAAGGGTTAAATCATACATCCTTAGTTCACTGTCTCCGAAACTCAAGCAACAGTACTATGGTATGCTAGATTCCTATAGTATGATGACGCGATTGAGACAATCGTTTGAGAACCAAGAACAAGTGATTGTTCACAAAGTCGCCATGGAACTGTTCCATGCGCGTCTGGATGAGGGGCAAAGTGTTAGCCCACATGTTCTTCAGATGATCGATTTGATCGATCAATTGAGGCAACATAATCTCATCTTGAATGACATTCTCGGTAGGAGTGTCATTCTTGGTTCACTTCAGCTTCATTTCGCCAGTTCGTGATGTACTTCAACATGCACGGGACTGTCTGTACCTACCAGGAGCTACATAGGATGTTGCTCACGGCAGAAGAGGACCACCTAAGATCTACTTCTCTCTCTGCTTCTTCCTTCCCAAGGATGGTCCAAGGGAAAGAAGAAGAAAGGAAGAAGAAGAAGGCTTTCGGTCCTCAACAACAGGCGAAGATTGCTAAGCCCAAGGGCTTCTGAAGACAAATGCCCACCACTGCGGCAAAGTCGGGCATTGGAAAGGAACTGTCCTGATTACATCGCCCAGCTGAGGAGAGACAGAGCATCTACATCAGGTACTTTTATTTTTCCAGTTATTGATTTATCTTTGGCTTGTGAAGCCGTTACATCCAACTGGATTTTAGATTCTGCTTGTCCCATTCACATTTGCAATTCGTTGCAGGTGCTGAAGGAAAGTAGGAGGCTGAAGCCCGGGGAGATGCAGTTGCGGTTCGGGAGTGGAGACTCTTTGGATGCAGTTGCAGTGGGAGTATGCGAGATCTCATTGCCGAATGGGACACTTTTGTTAATGAATGCCATTTTGTACCTGGATGTGTAGCTAATATTATATCACTTTTTGTATTGGATACAGAAGGCTTTTGTATTAATATTAAGAATAGTTCTTTATATTTATATGATAGTAATAATATTCAGATCCTTTGTTGTCCAAACCAGCATGGTCATTATACATTGCAAACTTCAAAAGATATATTAAATACTGGAGTTAATAAACGTAGTTTACCTGTAATTAATAATACTGAACTTTGGCATATGAGACTTGGTCACATTGGCGTTAAACGCCTTACCCAATTGGTTAGGAATGGTTTGATACCAGATCTTACCATTGAATCCTATCCAACTTGTGAATCCTGTATTCAGGGTAAGATGACCAAAGCCCCATTTTCTGGTGTTGGACACCGCGCCACTAACTTACTGGAACTCGTACATTCTGATGTATGTGGTCCACTAAGTCAAACTGCTCACAGTGGTTATTCGTACTTCGTTACCTTTACCGATGATTTGTCACGGTACGGTTATGTCTATTTGATGCGACATAAATCGGAAACCTTTGAAAAGTTCAAAGAGTTCCGAAATGAAGTAGAAAAACAAACTGGTAAATATATTAAATGCCTTCGATCAGATCGAGGCGGCGAATATATGAGTGGTGAGTTCATGGATTATATGAAGGAGAATGAGATTCTCGCTCAATATACTCCTCCAGGTACTCCACAGCACAATGGAGTATCTGAGAGGAGAAATCGGACTTTATTGGATATGGTCCGATCGATGTTGAGTTTCACAGATTTGCCCTATTATTTATGGGGCTACTCTCTCTTAACAGCCGCACATCTTTTGAATAAGATTCCTTCAAAAGCTGTTCCTACGACTCCGTATCAGATATGGTTCGGTAGGAGACCAAATCTTAATTATATTAAGGTTTGGGGTTGTCCTGCCTATGTCAGGGTGACTCAGCAAGATAAGCTTTCGCCTCGAGGGCAAAAGTTTAGGTTTGTTGGATATCCTTCGAATACGAGGGGATATCTGTTCTATGATACCGAGCATCGAAATGTGTTCGTAGCTCGCTTCGCAAAATTTCTAGAAGTAGAATTTTTGTCAGAAGGTGGTAATCATAGACAGGTTGAGCTTGATGAAGTCCAACCTGAAAACAACGAACCAACGGAGGAACCTGAAGTTCAAGTAGATGAAGGACCTTCAACACACACACTCCGTAGGTCGGAAAGGGTATCTAGACCTCCTGAACGCTTGTATTTGATACAAGAAAAGAGTCTGGATGTTCTCTTAGTTGAAGAGACAGATCCTTTCACCTATAGAGAATCGATGTTGGACATCGACTCCGTGAAATGGCAAAGTGCCATGAAATCCGAGATAGACTCAATGCATGAAAATCAAGTTTGGGACTTGATTCCGCTTCCCGAAGGAATTGTTCCTATCGGTTGTAAATGGGTTTACAAGAGGAAGCGCGGGCCTGACGGTAAGGTTGAAACTTACAAGGCCCGACTGGTAGCAAAAGGTTACACGCAGCGACCTGGCGTCGACTACGATGAAACTTTTTCGCCGGTAGCAATGCTTAAGTCTATCCGGATTTTGCTTTCTATAGCTGCGTATCATGACTACGAGATTTGGCAAATGGATGTCAAAACGGCTTTTCTAAATGGATTTCTTGATGAAGAAATCTATATGGAACAGCCGGAAGGTTTGCGTCCAGCGAAACTCGGGTATGGTATGTAAGCTTAAGAAGTCCATTTATGGACTTAAACAAGCTTCACGAAGTTGGAATCTTCGATTCGACGAGATTATTAGATCGTCTGGTTTTCTCAAGAATTCGGAAGAATCCTGTGTGTATCAGAAGGCCAGTGGGAGCATGGTCGTATTTTTAGTCCTATATGTTGATGACATCCTAATCATTGGGAATGATTTAGGTATGTTACAAAGCGTCAAAGCGTACCTCTGTAAGAATTTCTCCATGAAGGACCTGGGAGAAGCTTCCTATGTTTTAGGGATAAAACTCTATAGAGATAGACAAAGGAGGCTGATTGGGTTATCCCAATCAACGTACATAGATAAGATCTTGGAACGGTATAGTTTTGGTAACTGTAAGACAGCAAACATACCGTTCAGACATGGGATTCATCTTTCTAAGAAGATGTGTCCACAAACAGAAGATGAGAAGGTTAGAATGTCTAACCAACCTTATGCTTCGTGTTTGGGTAGCATAATGTATGCCATGTTATGTACGAGGCCTGATATCAGTTTCGCTGTTAGCGTAACTAGTCGATATCAGTCCAATCCAGGTAATGACCATTGGATGGCCATTAAACATATCCTAAAGTATCTTAAAGGTACTAAGGATAAGTTATAATTTATGGAGGAAACGAACTGCAGGTTAATGGGTATACAGACTCCGATTTCCAATCGGATCCCGATGATAGAAAGTCTACATCTGGATTTGTCTTTACCCTTAACGGAGGTGCAGTTTGTTGGAAGAGTTCCAAACAGGGATCGACAGCTGATTCCACCACTGAGGCGGAATATATTGCAGCTTCTGAAGCTGCAAAAGAGGCTGTGTGGATAAAGAACTTTATCACAGAATTGGGAGTTGTCCCAAGTATCGAGAATGCGATTCCGTTATACTGTGATAATACTGGAGCCATTGCGCAAGCAAAGGAACCGAGGGCGCATCAGAAGTCGAAGCATGTGGAACGCAAGTACCACATCATTCGAGAGATCGTGTCGCGAGGGGATATTGTCGTGTGCAAGGTACCGAGTGAAGATAATGTAGCAGACCCGCTGACGAAGGCCATACCTCCGAAGTTGTTTGATAAACACGTGGAGTCGATGGGTATTAGATACAATCGATATTGGCACTAGAGCAAGTGGGAGATTTTGTTGGGGTTGGTGCTCAGAGCGCCAATTCCCGGTTGTATTTCTTTTGAATACTTCTGTAAAACATTATTATTATGAATAATATATGCAGTTTCTATAATATAATCTATCTTATTAAATGGTAAAGACGTAATGACCTTAGAATGATTAGTCATGGTACTGTTGCAAAAGCGTCGCAACGGACATTGAGTAGTATCATGACGTTGTCATTCTCAGACAGTTCCTGGTCAAGGTTTACACTACTTGGTCAGTATAGTAAACCCGTTGAGACCGGTACATGTCGTATACTGGAATATATGATTCCAATGGTTTCTCAATGAACCATTAGTCTTGGAGACTAGTATAGACGTGTGGGTGTTTATAGCGGATAAACACTGAACGACTCACCGAAGATTCTTAATGGATGGTACACCAGCGTCAATAAGAATCTTCTCGGGTTGAGTAGCACTTGTGATTCTTAGACTTGAGATGCCATTGTGGGCACATGAGACATCTTCTACACTTAGATGGCAGTCACGTCACCGATCTATTTAGATCAGACCTCCGCCTGTTCGTTGGGTGTAGATAGATCCTCAGGGTGTCCTATGTGTATCAAGATAGGATCCGTCAGTTCTGTGTACCAGAGCATAGGTAGTCCATATGATTAGCAATCAGATAAAACCATGGGCCCGTGGTAAAGTTTAGAAGCTAGTTCTAAACATTCTTTTAGAGATTGCTAATAGAATAGTCGACTGGATAATCCCCGTAGAGATTTGACGTTTACATCTATATCTCTGGGATTTATCCGGATACCTGTGACGGAGGAATTATACATTTGCCATGACCTCGACCTGTATGGTTCAGCGAGATTATCCGTGATCGTCATAATCTACGGGTGGATAGATTATGGACACGAAATTTGATTTCGTGACGGATATACCTGAATCTAGAGAGTCTCAATAATGAAACATACTCGTAGAGCACTAGAGCAACATTAATAAATAATATTGATTATTTATAAAGTCGTTTAAAGGTTAAACGCAAGATACGTGCTAAAGGGACTAGATAGTCATTTGCCTAATTATTGTGTATTTACATTTAATACTTGATTAATTTAAATACACATTAATTAATAGTCAAAATGAGTTATTTGACTTATATCCTAAATGAATATATGTTTTTAATATTTAATGTAAATATTATACATATATTTAATATATTTGTATTTGATTAATTAATTAATTATTTAATTGTTAAATGATTAAATTAATTAAAATATAAATATCTTACATTAGGATATTTGAAGTAAATGATATTAGTTGCCTTTGTTGACTTAATTAAATATCTAATAAAGTTGTATTTAGATATTTATGCAAGTTGACTAAATTAAAGTGAAATGAAAATGAAATTAATAAACTTGTATTTGGCTTTAGCAATTTTCGGCCAAGGCAAATTTGTAAGTATATATTGTTTTTCATTTCATTTTATTCTTAACCTAATACACTTTACAAAAAAAATCCATTGAAGAAACAAAGAGAAGCTTGTGAAAAGAAAGGAAAAATCAGAAAAGCTTGGATTTTAGTAAGTTTTCTTCAACTTACTATTAGTAAGGAAAATGTTCCTTAGGATCTAGGCTTTAACATATGATGTTCTTAGGTTATTTCTTTCTTTATTCTTTGTGTTTTTGTTGATGGAAGTTTTTGATGGAAGTGTTGAGCATGTAGGGATACTATTGTAGTTGTAAGCTTTCTTTTAAGGTTTTGGAAACCATGTTGCTAATCTAGAGTTTTGACCCACTCTTAAATGACCTAGATTTGATCTTGAGTTGTTTCATTGTGTTGAGACTTGGATTGGATGGAAGAATGATGATTGAAGTAATTGATTTAACCAATTTGGTCTAATTTGTCCAATTTGAGAAATTGAAAAATTAGGGTTCATGACCAATTCCAAATTTGGGGCTTTTCATATATGTTGTGTATTTGGATGTGTATATGATGCATATAAAGTTTCATGTTGATTGGATTACATCTTGATGTGTTTTGAAGCATGAAATGACAAAGGCACAAATGGCACCCCTTTGGAGCTCTCGGCCAAGAAAAGAATTTGGGGATTTGGTTGCTTTTGGTGTTTTGATGTTTTGAACATGCTAAGTTCATCTTAAAAATGATTTAGAATCATTCAAAATTGATTTGATCAATTTCGGACTAAAATGGACAAAAATACCAAGTAAGGGTAATTTGGTAAATTCACTTAAATATGATTTATTGAATTTATTTTCATAATTTGATTATTGGAATATTAAATAAATATGTTTATTTAATTAATCCGAGAAAAAGTTTTGAAATCGGAAAATACGATTTTCCACCGCTTCCGCTGCGTTACCGGATTCAGCCCCTAAAAACCCCTACAAGGACATGTGTCCGAAAAGTCAAGATGAGAGAGGATACAATGAGTCGGATCTCGTATGCCCTTTCCGCAGTCGTAAATCGAATAGGTATGACATGAATGTACGCGACCTGATTCTCATATTGCTTTGAGGCATGTGCAGTCCCTATCAGGCCGATCCAATGATGGGCAGTGGATTACTTTTAAGAACATCCTTAAGTATCTTAGAACGAACTACAGATGCTATCTTAGTCCCTATGGTGATGGAGAACTTGAGGTAATTGGTTCACCGAGGCAGGTTTCCAAACCTATAAAGATGACTTAAGTCACAATCAGGTACATATTTTGTTGAAACAACGGAGTGTGAGCTGGAAATCTTCCAAACAAAGAGACTGTTGCCGATTTAACACAGAGGCGGAATATATTTTGCAGCTGAGGCAGCAAAGAAGCAGTTTGGATCCGTAAATTCCTAATTGGATTTAAGAGTAGTTCCGTTAGCAGCTGAGCCATACATTTTTAATTGTGACATACGGGGCTATAGCACAGCTAAGGAACCGCGGTCTCATCAAAACGATCCAAGCATGTACTTTCGACGTTTCCATCTGATTCGTGAGATCATACATCGTGGCGATATGAAGATCGAGATATCGCATCAGATGACAACATTGCAGATCCGCTAACGAAAGCTATTTCTTAGCAAAAGTTTGAGCGACATGTACATAGTTCAGGTGTTAGATACTTGACTGATTGGTTATAAGCCAAGTGAGAGATTGTTGGACAATTATGACCCATAACATCACTATTTGTAAAAGACATTGTGTTTTTGTATAAATTAACTATGTGACAAAGGAAATTGCTATTTTATCATTTTGTAATTGGATTACTTAGATATATAAATGATAAAAGTCCATATTATTAGTACCGGATTAATAAGATATGAGACAATATTAATCCACTAAAGGTTTGATCACTAAATATCCATAGTCGTAGTATTATCGAGACTGGACATAGATAATGCGGAATAGACTAGTATTACACTTGTGTGTGTTATGGAAGCTTAACGGCATAGTTCTCATATATTTAAGTATTGGATACTTATGCAAGTGTAATAAGAGGTTCTGTTAGCCGTTGGACCGAGAACAGTTTCGCTCTGGATAGATCCCTCGGAATCCCATTGATAGTATGACTATGTGTCTATAGGAATCCGAATCAGGGTAGGTGTAAGTGGTCTTAACCTGAGACTTGCATCGCTAATACTTGCGACAATCGGTATATTTTGGTTTTGGTCGTCCGGAGCTTTAACAGGTTCTATGTACGCCTCTTCTGGGTTTACTGAGAATCGTAGTATATTGGTTGTGATGTCAAGATGGGAGTATCACTTCAGTCATATAGAGATGATGATCACGCAGGATACGGAACTACTACTCTTAAATGTTGCAGCTATCGGGATAGTATGACTAGGTCATGATTATCCGATTACAGAGACTAGTTGCTAGTGATTCGATATATGCTTCGTATGGGGCAGACACAATTCCAGCCCTAGGCCTAGCATGTGACATTCGATATTGGATCGTAATACACAATACATTGTATACTACACCTGATACAGATTATATATTCCTCGTTGAATATTTCTGGAGAATTAGGTAGGCACTGTGCTTGCTAGAAGCCAACCATGTATTGTAAATCGGTGAGAACGTGGTACGCGGTACACACGTGTTGGATAGTCTGACGACCGTATTTACTGCCAACATATCCAGGAATCTCTTGGGTCACTTCCCAAAGATTCACCAATGACATTCGACTCGAACAGAATTAATCTGAGATTAAATTCGTATAGAAGAAAGAACGCGATTAATTTGGAATTAATCGGTAAAATAAATTTTATAGTTAAATTGGATTTTTCTATTTAATTTATCTATTTGGGCTAAAATAATATATCGGATATATTAATTGAAATTGGATTTCAATACGGAATTAAAATTGAATTTCAATTTAAGCGAACGAATTAATTTGGAATTAATTCGTAAGCGACTTTCATAATAATTTTGCGATGCATAATTATTTAATTAAATTAGATTTAATTATTTAGCGACGAAAAAATCGTTTAGTCGGATTAAACGAACCCATGTCCAAAGCTTAGTTGTGTGTTGAGTAAGCCAACTCAAATTTTGAATTTAAAGTTATGGGACCCACTTTACTTACATCAACTTGTCACAAAGTTGATGGAAGTGGTTGAGCTAATTTAATGTAACTTTTCACACAACCAAAGCTTCCTTAACAAGTTTTTTTTTTGGAAAACAAAGACCAACTTTTGTAACAAGTTGAAAATCTCTCTTTCTCACTTGGCCGAGAGCTTCAAGCTTCCGAGGGTAGAATTTTGCTTCACAAAATTGATCAAAGCTAGCACTTTAAGAGTTGAACAAGGTGATAGGGAAACTCACCCTTAAGTTTGGAATTCATTTTCAAAGCTTGGAACTTCCAACATACAAATAAAGTTTTGAATTTCTCATATGTTCATTGTAAGTATTTTCCACAACTTAATTGATTATTCACACTTGAATCAATGTTTAGAGATCCTTGGCATGTCTAGGACACTAACACAACTTAGGTTATACAAAATATTAATGATGTTGGCTAAGGGAAACGATTGGGATGTTGGACAAACTCAATATATTATAGCGGGCATACTTGTTATTGCCTACCTTTTGAGTGCTAGGTGAGCTCTTGAGGACCATGCATATGTAATATATATTTAGATGTGTATATGATACCGTTGATTGACACTAGAGCAAGTGGGAGAAATTGTTAGGGTTGGTGCTCAGAGTGACAATCTGAATCGTATTTATGTCTAATTCATGAATACGAACAATTCATTTTTCCATAATATTACTTATTTATGGTAGTACTTCTTGCTTTTATATACATATTCGATCTAATTACGATTAGATTGAAACCAAATATGGTTTAGTGATATGTATATATTAGAGAAGGACTCGATAATATATTTTGTAGTGTCATTAATATATGTATTTGTTATTTAATGTAAATAAATAAAAATATATATAATAATAATTGTATTAATTAATTATTTAGGTGTTTAAATATTAAATATCTAGATAATTAAATTATATCAATATTATATAATTGTTATGTAATATGGTTGATTATTATTGGTTACATATGGCATGATTCTTTTAAGCTTAAAGTATACAAATTGGATTTGTTAACTTAAAGCTTATTATTATTTAGTTAGATTAAATTGAACAAATGACCAAAATATCCCTCAAAGTCGGTCATGATTATTATTTAAAGTGGAAATTTTTTGTTTTCTCATTCAATGGAAGCCATGGCCGAATATCTCCAAGAAAAAAAAGCTCCCAAAATTTGTTTGAAGAAACATGGAAGAAAGTGAAGAAATCAAGAAAAAGATTTAAGGAAATTAGGAGATTTGGAAGTAATCTCCATAACTCTTAAACTTAGAAAGCTTGTTTCTTGTTCTTGAGCATCTAGAAAAGTTCTAGGATTTCTTCCTTTATTATATTTTGGGTCTTTTTGATTTGGAGGATTGACTTGGAGGCTAGATGCATGTGTGAAGTTAGATTGAATGATATTAGTGTAATATTAGTTCAATTTTGTCATATGATGACTTGTTTCCATTCTAGAGAGTTATGACCACTCTTTTAACTCATAGAATTATTCTTGAGTTCTTCATTTGTGGTGACTTTGGTTGGTGTAAGTATTAATATGATTAATGTTGAGAAAATTGGATTTAAAGCATGAAAATTGATAATTTTGGTTACCAAATCAGATCTGGTATTTTTGTGATTTTTGTGATGAAAAGTATGTTTTATAAATATATTGGATGTATTTTGGGCATTGGAACAATTGCCGGAAATTATTTCGGAGTTGAAAATACGCGAAAACGGTGAAAAACGGTGTTACCGGGTACGTTTCAGGCTTACCGGGTGTCCACTATCCAAACAGTGAATTGGTCATTGTTTGGGAAGCCTATGAACTGCCCAAGTACTATTGGGGCTGACCTGGGCAGCCCCCGTGTGTATTGGTTGGTCGGTTTGGACAAAAACATATTGTAGGCACTGCATTTTTGCACATAAGTCCCTATGATGAGTCTCATTTAGAGACACTACCTTTTAAGTCACGGAGGTCACGGAAAACGGACATCGGAAGGGGAAGTTCAGAATAAACAAGGTTCACTGTTTTCGTTCGTGCTGCGTTCGTGTATGCGTTTGAACTGCAAACAGATTGCGGGCGTTCATGCCGCGTTCGAGGAGGCGTTCGAACGGTGTCAGTAATTCTGGTTTTGCTGCTAGCCTCACACCCCAGCCCAATTAGCCCACCAAAGCCCATAAAACACATCCCAATTAATAAAACACATTTAAAACACATGGGAAATTAAATTAAATATTAATTAGATAATGTAATTGAATTAAATAAAATATTTAAACCATTTACCAATTAAATAAAACATAATATAATCATACCTAATTAAGACAAATCAAATATATTAACTTCCTAACTAAACAAATCACATACTAAATTAAAAAGATGTCATGCTTAATTAAAATCAATTATAACAAATTAAAGATATTGTATTCCTAATCTAAACCAAATTTGTCCCCCCTCAATCTTTGACTTTCCTTGTTCAACACTAAATCAAATCCCTTCCTTGTGAGACAAGATAAAGCCCTAGCCATTCTCTATATAAACAACCCCTAACCAAGACATGCACTCCCATAGCTCATACACATAATATACACACAAATCACACAAATCACAAGATACAAAAGAAAATAACCCCAAGCCTTCACGTTAAAAGCACATTCACAAACCGATCAGCCCTACACGTCCATAAGCCTCACAAATCTGCCCATGCCACACAGCCCTTCAACGCCATAAACACAACACAATTAACAAACTGCCTCACCTTCGCCCCTTCAACACACTGCCCCCACTTTGTCAGCCACACATCAGCTTTAAAACACACATAAAACAGCCCCCGAACCACACCATAACACCACCGAAAATCACACCAAAAACAGTCCGTGGAAACGCCAAAACAGTGACCTGAACAGTGAGTGGAAAATACAGAGGAAACAACAGCAAAACGGAGGCCAAACAGTAGCAAAAGATGGAGAACGACGACTCAAAACAGTAAGACAACGACCGAGAGTAGTGAACCAGTGAACCGGAAGAGTTGCGGAGCATCCACCCTTCCGACGACCGTGTACCGTACATCCGAGAGGTGATTTAAAAGGTTAGACCTGAGGGCACTTTTCTCATTAGTTTATATTCGTCTTTTGATTGTTTATTGAATTCTATTCGCATGAGAGTCGTTTGTGGATGCATGTTGTGGCTTGAATGAAATGGAAAATGTGTCGCCTCTTGTGGTATATATGATGGAAACCCGGACATAAATTTCATAGCCGATTCCGAATGGACGGTAGTATGATCTGTACTCGGGATACAACTCCATGTACCACTTGAGTAAACGGCACACTCTTTTGTTTTATGTTGCTTCGGTTTATTTATTTTTCGTTATTTGAATTCTGCATGTTACTTTTGTATGCATGATTCAATCGAGTGCATGGGCTTAGTAAGTCGAATTAAAGGTCCCCTATTTGGAGGGGTTAAAATCCTTTACCACAATGCTTTGCCGCGCCGGTTGATGTGTGTTCAGTTGGATATAAGATATGTTCAATCGGATATACTAAGTGTGATATGATTGTCTTTATTTTTGTATGCATGATGTGATCGAGCGCATGGGCTTAGTAAGTGCGATGAAAGGTCCTCTAATTGAAGAGGTTAAAATCATTTACCATGATGCTTTGCCGCGCCGATTAACGTATATTCGGTTGAATGTAAGATGTGTTCAATCGGGTACACGAAGTCTAAGGTTATTGTCTTTATTTTTTATATGCATTGAGATAAGCGCATGGGCTTAGTAAGTGCGATGAAAGGTCCTCTAATTGAAGAGGTTAAAATCCTTCGCCACGATGCTTCGCCGCGCTTCGTATTTCGCTATTTGCTTTTTATGTATGTATTGCGTCACATTTTGTGCATCAGGTCTGTTCCCGTTCGAACACGTTATCGAACGCTATACGAACGCTAACCTTCTGTTTCCCGTTCGAACGCGTTTTACAAACGCTACTCGAACGCGCATGCATTTTGTTTCATCAGGTCTGGATCCGTTCGAATGCGTTATCAAACGCTACACGAAAGCGAACCTTCTGTTTACCGTTCGAACGCGTTTACGAACGCTACACGAACGCGCACACACTGAACTAAGTCTGTCTCATCATATTTCATGCACAACTGCCTTTTGGGTGATCTCCCTTGCATTATGTAGCCAATCATATTATTTATTCCTGCATTTATCCATTCGATGTGTTCTTGGGATGATATTCAAGCATGATTAGGCTGTTAGCATGTTATTTGGTTAATATATTCATGAGATATTACTCAAGCATGATTAGGTTGTTCTTAGTTTTCCCTATCATATGATTGAGAAATGTTTGTGAGATTGCCATGTGATGTTGCATGTTGTGATGATTAATTTCATGCATGTGGATTTATAAGCATGATACTCTTGGAAATAAGTGTTACTTAGGCCTGATTAAATTATTACACAAATCCTTTCATTACAAGTGACATAATTAAGGGACCATTCTGAACCCAACGGTTTGAGGTCTTCCCTTACGAAGGGTGAGTGCGGCCTTAAATCTCATTTTCCCGGTTCACACCGGGTGGAGACTCCATTATTCTCCGGTTTAGTCCCCCGTGGCTATTCCGTACTCCCAACCGGGCCGCGAGCCTGGAACAGCATGCGTCGTCCAGTTCCTGTGTCCCACACATATTTTATGCTATTTTGCGGAAAAAAAAATATTTTTCGTAAAAGTTCCGCAGTGTTTCAAACTTATTTATGTCGTTATTTGATATCGAATAAATATGTTTAGGTGAAATATGAATGAATTATTCATATTGGATATTGAATAATTTATTTGGTAAGTTTAAAAGTTTTATAATTACAATTTCGCTCGAACAGCGCTTCCGCATGTTCCTTTGAGAAAACCCCAACACCAACATCACCAAAATCTCATCATTCTTACTTAATGTTTCAACTAGGATGAGATACCTAAAAATTACCTAAACATGAGCTTCTCAATCAAACAACCATCAATAATCACATTACTACCAATCAACAACATACTACCAACAACCATACCTCATAACTCACAATTCAAAAATTTAGGTCAAGTGTTTCTTACCTTTATTCCAATCCTTTCTTTCCTAATGGATTTCCCCAAGCTACTTCTTTTTCTTCCTAGGGTTGTTTGGTGATGGTTAGCTTTTGATTTTCCTTAGAATTTTTAAAAGAAAAATTGAAATCACTCTTCCTTATTCTTCTCTAGCTTACGTCCAAGAGAAGGAGAATTTCCCCATTTGTTGTCTTCACTCTTTTCACACTTCAATAATTGTGAAGAGTTTCTAGAGTTTGTTGGACTACAATTGGGGTAAGGATTTGGGCCAAGTATAATTATATTTTGATTAAGCCTACATCGTTTAATTATACTAGTGGGCCTTGGTTTAAATTAAGCTTGGTTTAATGAAGAAAAATGGGCACCCATTTAGCCAAAACTTAGGCCCATTAGTTATCAATAGGCTCATTAGGCCCAATTAAGTAAAGTCTATGGGTTTTTAAGTTGTCTCAGAATTTTCTCCCGCTAACATTCCAATATCACACTAATTGAACTTATGAAAAAAAAAATTAGGTCGTTACACCACTGTAACTTGTAAGGCTTATGATGCTACAAGTAATTTAATCCCAACCTCTCAACTAAAGTTGTACTTGCGACATTAGCACAACTGCCCCCGTCAATGATCATATTATACCCATTGCCATTCACACGACATCTAGTGTGAAATATGTTCTCCCTCTGCTGATCGCTCTCATCATTAACAATTTGTGCAGTCAAAACACGCTTGACAACTAAGGACAAGTTATCCAGCAGGTATGAAACTCCCTCTCTGTCACTAGTATCTGTTAGGGTTGGTGCTCTGAGCGCCAATTTCTTATGTATTTCCCTATAAATACTATTGTATATATTTTATCAATGAATAAAATAAACAGTTTCTATAATAGAAATTCTTTTTTTATATGGTAAAAACGTTAATGACCATAGAGTGATTGGTTATGATACAGTTGCAAAAGCGTCGCAACTGACATTGAGAAGTATAATAACAGTATCATTCTTTAACTGTTCATGGTCAAGGTTTACAATTACTTGGTCAGTAAGTAAACCTGCTGAAACCGGTACCTGTCGTATATTGGAATGTTGGATTCTAATAGTTTCTCAATGAACCATGAGTCTCGGGAGACTCGTATAGACACATAAGTGTTTATATCGGATAAACACTGAACGACTCACTGAAGATTTTAAAAGATGGTACACCAACTTCAATAAGAATATTCTCGGGTTGAGTGAGCATAATGATCCTTCAACTTGAGAGACCACTGTGGATGTATAAGGTATCCTCCACACTTTGATGGCAGTCACCTCACCGATCTATTTAGATCAGACCTCCGCCTGTTCGTTGGGTGTGAACTGATCCTCAGGATATCCTGTGTATCAAGATATGATCCGTCAGTTCTGTGTACAGAGCATAGGTATCCATTATGAAATTAGCAATCTGTTAAATCCATGGGCCAGTGATACACTGTAAAAATCAATTCTAAGTGTTATTTAAGAGATTGCTAATAGAATCATTGACGAGATTATACCTATAGAGATTTGACGTTTATATCTATATCTCTAGGATAATTCAGATACTTGTGATGGAAGGAATATACGTATGCAGTGACCTCGACCTGTATGGTTCAGAGATTTTATCTGTGTTCGTCATAATTTACCGGTGGGTAGATTATGGACACGAAATTGAATTTCGTGACAGATATGCCTGAACCTAAGAGAGTCTCACTAATGAGATATACTCGTAGGGAAATAGGGCAACTTTTATAAATAATAATGATTATTTATAAGTCGTTTAACTGTTAAACGAAGATACATGCGCTTGAGATCTTTCGGTCATGTATTAAATATCGAATTGTGATATTTGACATTTATTATTAATATATGTATTTTGATTATTTAATGTAAATATAATACATACATTTAAGATATTTGTATTTAATTATTTGATTATTTAAATGTTAAATAATTAATTAATTAAATATTAAATATCTAGTTTACTTTATTAAGTAAGCTAAATGGCTTAATTTCATTGGATTTTTTGGCCAATTTTGATTGATTTTAAATGGCATGATTTAATTGGATAATTTATGATAAACATCAAATTATTTGATATTTTATTAACACAAATATTCATTAAATCATTTTCCAATTTGTGAAATAAAATTGAAAATATATGGCCATTATTTTTCCTTTATTTTCGGTGATATAGGGAAAATATATAAAGCCATTTTTTCTTTTTTGTTTCATAATCTAAGAGGCTTTGAGAGAAAAAAAAAAGGAGAAAAAGGAAGAAAAACTTGGAAAATCAAATATTTTAGTAAGTTTTTCTTATCTTTTCCTACAAGAAAATTGTTTCTATCATACTAGGCTTCAACATGTGTAGCTTAGTTTGTTCTTTACTCTTTTATGGATGTGTTTTTGATGATTGGGAACTTGGATGAAAGATGAAAGCATGTATATGTTTAAAGAATGCATGTAAACTAGTTTATTTGTATTCTTTTGCCATTTGATGGTTAGTTGCCATTCTAGAACTACTTAGCCACTCATAAATGACCTAGAATTTTTCTTGAGTTATTTCATGATGGTGTGACTTGTTTGGTCTTGTGGGAATCGAATTAAAGTATTGAATTTAATTAATTTGGTGTTAATTTTATTAATTTGTGAAATAATAAAATTAGGGTTCTTAACCATCACCAAATTTGGGGTTTTTCATATATGTGATGAGATTTTATGTATATATGATGTATATTAAATTTGGGAATTTTTGGATTTGATCTTGACATGTTTTGAACAAAAAAATGACCAAATTGTAAATTCTTGAAAGTATGGGGACCATTCGGAAATTTCTGGAAATTCAGTTTTTTGAGTTGAAAATTATATTTTCATGTATTAGACATGTATAAATCATTTTGGGATTTATTTGGAATCAATTAGAATTGTATTTGACAATTTTGGACTAAAATGACAAAAATATAAAGTTTTCGGGGTTAAACGGTAATTACTAAAAAATCTGATTTTTGGGTAAGAAATTCAGTTTTTAAGTATTGAGTAATTAAAATAAATTAGTTTATTTTAATGACTCAAGAAAAATTATTGAAATCGGAAAATTTTGATTTTCCGCGTTCCACTGCGTTTACCCGAATTACCGCCCAAAACGCCAAGAAAATTGGTATCAGAGCAGGTCTGAACCTGAACACATGATATGAATATGCATTTAAATTCAATTTTTAATTATGTTCTTTCTTGATACATGCTTGTATTTAATTAATTTGATTAAATTAAATATGTATCATCTTTGCGGAAAATCCCTAATTAATAAGGTTTTAAAAGTAACATGTATTGGATGGATATTTCTTGGTCCCTCTTGTCAATATGGTTTGTGATATCTGTTCTATGGATTCATCCGAGATCGTGCCAAAGCAGTGATGGTGTAGTTGATAGAAATTTATCCATACCGGATGTATATGTGATACTAGATAAATTCAAGCGAAAGCGGAAATCCTGAACGTGCCAAAGCTGTCAGGACTACACAAGTATCTTGAATTTATCATTGACAAGTTTAACCTTGGTACGCCTCCTTGTGAACGTGCCAAAGCTATCACAACGAGAAACGACCATGTTCGGAATCCAGGAGTCACTATTGAGTGATTGAGAATGAGTTGTCTACCTAATGAATATACATAGGCGAGATCGTGCCAAAGCTGTGAGCTGAAATATATTCATGGGATCCACCTTTCGCTATTATGTTTAATTTGATTAATTGTTTGTTTGCATTCTGTTTGGGGATTACAATATTGCATGTAATAATGGGAGGGGCATTTTTTAGATTAAAAATCCATGATCTATTTATGCTTTGTTTATTTTATATTATGTGAAACTGTTTTGTCTGCTAACCGTTTTTCGCTATCTATATGATAGATTTGCGATGGCGGCACCTACTTCTAATCCTTTTGCTCCTATACTTGATACGAACAAGCTTAAAGGCGCCGAAAACTTTGCAGATTGGGACTTGGATATGAGAATTGTTCTTGGGTCTGAGTAGATAAAATATGTGTTAGAATGTCCGTTGCCACTTGCCATAGCATATTACGCTACACCAGAGGAATATGAGACTCTCCAAAAGTGGAGAGATGATGATAGAATGGTCAAATCATATCTTCTCAATTCCTTGGCACCAAAGCTTAAGAGGCAATATTTTTGATTGGTTGACGCATATATTATGATGATGCGGCTGCAAGAGTCCTTTATGAACCGAGAAAGGGTCTCGGTTCATAAAATTGCAATGGAACTGTTCCATGCAAAACTTGAAGAGGGACAGGCTGTGAGCCCTCACGTACTTTTCTGATTGATTTGATCGAACAGTTGAGGCGCTATAATTTCCCTCTGAATGACACTTTAGGACGAAATGTCATACTTGGATCTCTCACACCATCATATCGCCAATTTGTGATGTATTTTAATATGAATGGGATTAGCTGTTCTTATCAGGAGCTGCATAAGATGCTGCAAACTGCGGAGGAAGATTTAAGGAAGGGAGTACCGACTCGCCCTCCTAAACCCAATGCTCTTCTTATTTCCTCCCAATCTAAACAAAAAGGGAAGAAGAAGAAAGGTAAGAAAAAGAATGGTACAAATCTTCCACCACAAGGTAATATAGCTAAACCCAAGAGAGCTGCCGAAGATAAATGCCACCACTGCAGCATGATCGGCCATTGGAAAAAGGAATTGTTCTGATTACCTGGCCCAGATTAGAAAGGAAAGAGCATCTACTTCAGGTTCATTTATTTTTCCCATTATTAATATCTTATTAGCTTGTGAAGCTATGTCATCCAGTTGGACTTTGGATTCTGCTTGTCCAATTCACATTTGTAATTTATTGCAGGTGCTGAAAGAAAGTAGACGGCTAAAATCTGGGGAGATGTAGTTGCGTTTCGGGAGTGGCGACTCTTTGGATGCAGTTGTTATGGGCTTATGCGAGATTCCCCTACCCAGTAGGAGCCTTTTGTTGCATGACTATTTTTTTGTACCAGGATGTGTTGCGAATATTGTATCACTTTTTATATTAGATACTGAAGGATATAATGTAAATATTAATAATATTTCTTTATATTTATATGATATATATAATGTTCAGATCCTTATTTGTCCAAATGAGCATAGTCATTACATTTGCATACCTCACAAGATATCTTTAATGCTGTAATTAATAAACGTAAAGTATCTTATATAAATAAAATTGAATTGTGGCATATGAGGTTGGGTCATATAGGCGTGAAACGCCTAACCTAGTTGGTTAGGAATGGTTTGATACATGATCTTACCATTGAACCTTATCCAACTTGTGAATCTTGCATTCGGGGTAAGATGACCAAAGCCCCATTTTCGGGTGTAGGACACCGAGCCACTGACTTAGTGGAACTAATACATTCTGATGTATGTGGTCTCATGAGTCACACTGTTCACAATGGTTTTTCCTATTTCGTTATCTTTACCGATGATTAGTCACGGTATGGTTATGTTTATTTGATGAAACAGAAATCGGAAACCTTTGAAAAGTTCAACGAATTCCGAAATGAAGTGGAAAAACAAACTGGTAAATATATTACATGTCTACGATCTGATCGAGGCGGTGAATATATGAGTGGTGAGTTCACCAATTATTTAAAGGAGAATGAGATTCTCGCTCAATATACTCCTCCATAGCACAATAGAGTGTCCGAAAAGAGACATCAGACTTTATTGGATATGGTTCGATCGATGTTGAGTTTTACAGATTTGCCCTATTATTTATGGGGTTATGCTCTTTTAACTGTTGCTCATCTTTTGAATAAGATTCATTCCAAGGCCGTTCCTACAACTCCATATAAGATGTGGACTGGTAGGAAACCGAATCTTAATAATGTTAAGATTTTGGGTTGTCCTGCCTATATCATAATGGCTCAGCAAGATAAGATTTCACCTCGAGGGTAAAAGTTTAGGTTTGTTGGATATCCTTTAAATACGAAAGGATATTTATTTTATGATACCGAGCATCAAAATGTGTTCGTAGCTCGCTTTGCAAAATTTCTAGAGGTAGAATTTTTGCTGAATGAGGTAATCATAGACAGGTTGAACTTGATGAAGTACAATCTGGAACCAACGAACCAGTGAGGAACCTGAAGTTCAAATAGATGAAGAGCCTTCAACACACACACTCTGTAGGTCCCAAAGGGTGTCTATACCTCCTGAACGCTTATATTTGATATAAGAAAAGAGTCTAGATGTTCTCTTAGTTGAAGAGACTGACCTTATACCTATAGAGAAGCGATGTTAGACATCGACTCTGCGAATTGGCAAGAGGCCATGAAATCAGAGTTAGACTCTATGCATCAGAATCAAGTTTGGGACTTGGTTCCGCTTCCTGAAGGAATTGTTCATATCGGTAGTAAATTGGTTTACAAAAGGAAGCGTGGGCCTGACAGAAAGGTTGAAACCTTTAAGGCCAGACTGGTAGCTAAAGGTTACACACATCGACCTGGTGTCGACTACGATGAAACTTTTTCGCTAGTTGTGATGCTAAAGTCTATAAGGATTTTATTGTCTATTGATGATTACGATGATTATGAGATTTGGCAAATGGATGTCAAAATGGCTTTTCTAAATGGGTTTCTTGATGAAGAAATCTATATGGAAGAGCCGGAGGGTTTTTTATCCAGCGAAACCTCAGGTATGGTTTGTAAGCTTAAGAAGTCCATTTATGGACTTAAGCAAGCTTCGCGAAGTTGGAATCTTCGATTCGACGAGATTATTAGATTGTCTGGTTTTCTCAAGAATACGGAAGAATCTTGTGTGTACCAGAAGGCCAGTGGGAGTATGATAGTATTTTTGATTCTCTATGTTGATGACATCCTAATTATTGGGAATGATATAGGAATAATGCAAGGTGTCAAAGCTTACCTCTGTAAGAATTTCTCCATGAAAGACCTGGGTGAAGCTTCTTATATCTTGGGTATAAAGCTCTATATGGATAGAGAAATGAAGCTTATTGGGTTATCCCAATCAACGTACATAGATAAGATCTTAGAACGGTACAATTTTGCTAACTGTAAGACAGAAAATATACCGTTCAGACATGGCATTCATCTTTCAAAGAAGATGTGTCCGCAAACAGAAGATGAGAAGATTAGAATGTCTAATCAGCCTTATGCTTCATGTTTGGGTAGCATTATGTATGTCATGTTATGTACGAAGCCTGATATTAGCTACGCGGTTAGTGTAACCAGTAGATATCAGTCCAATCCAGGAATGACCATTGGATGGTTGTTAAACATATCTTGAAGTATCTTAAAGGTACTAAGGATAAGTTTATCATATACGGAGGAAACGAACTGCAGGTTAATGGGTATACGGATTCTGATTTCCAATCGGATCCCGATGATAGAAATTCTACATCAGGATTCGTATTTACCCTTAACAGATGTGCAGTTTGTTGGAAAAGTTCTAAACATGGGTCTACAGCTGATTCAACCACAGAGGCAGAATATATTGCTGCTTCTGAAACTGTAAAAGAAGTTGTTTGGCTTAAGAATTTTATCATAGAACTGGGAGTTGTCCCGAGTATCGAAAATCTGATTCCGTTATATCGTGATAATACTGGTGCCATTGCGCAAGCAAAGGAACCGAGGGCGCATAAAAAATCGAAGCATATGGAACGAAAGTACCACATTATTCGAGAGATTGTGTCGCGGGTGACATTGTCGTGTGCCAAGTTCCCAGTGAAGATAATATAGTAGACCCGCTCACGAAGGCCATACCTCCGAAGTTATTTGATAAACATATGGAGTCGATGGGTATTAGATACAATCGATATTGGCACTAGAGCAAGCGGGAGATTTTGTTAGGGTTGGTGCTCTGAGCGCCAATTTCTTATGTATTTCCCTGTAAATACTCTTGTATATATTTTATTAATGAATAAAATAAACAGTTTCTATAATATAAATTCTTTTTTATATGGTAAAGACGTTAATGACCATAGAGTGATTGGTTATGATACAGTTGCAAAAGCGTCGCAACTGACATTGAACAGTATCATAATAGTATCATTATTTAACTGTTTCTGGTCAAGGTTTACAATTACTTGGTCAGTAAGTAAACCCGCTGAGACCGGTACCTGTCGTATATTGGAATGTTGGATTCTAATGGTTTCTCAATAAACCATGAGTCTCGGGAGACTTGTATAGACATGTAGGTGTTTATATCGGATAAACACTGAATGACTCACTGAAGATTCTTAATAGATGGTACATCAACGTCAATAAGAATCTTCTTGGGTTGAGTGAGCATAGTGATCCTTCAACTTGAGAGACCATTTTGGATGTATGAGGTATCCTCCACACTTTGATGGCAGTCACATCACCGATCAATTTAAATCAGACCTCCGCATGTTCGTTGGGTGTAGACTGATCCTCGGGATATCCTGTGTGTATCAAGATAGGATCCGTCAGTTCTGTGTATAGAGCATAGGTATCCATTATGGAATTAGCAATCTGTTAAATCCATGGGCCCGTGGTACACTGTAGAAATCAGTTCTAAGTGTTATTTAAGAGATTGCTAATAGAATCGTCGACGAGATTATACCTATAGAGATTTGACGATTATATCTATATCTCTGGGATAATCCAGATACCTGTGACGGAATGATTATACGTATGCAGTGACCTTGACCTGTATGGTTCAGAGATTTTATCTGTGTTCGTCATAATTTACGGGTGGGTAGATTATGGACACGAAATTGGATTTCGTGACAGATATGCCTGAACCTAGAGTCTCACTAATGAGATATACCCGTAGGGTACTACGGCAACTTTTATAAATAATATTGATTATTTATAAGTCATTTAACAATTAAACGAAGATACATGCGTTTGAGATCTTTCGACCATTTATTAAATGTCGAATTGTGATATTTGATATTTATTATTAATATATATATTTTGATTATTTAATGTACATATAATACATATATTTAAGATATTTGTATTTAATTATTTGATTATTTAAATGTTAAATAATTAAATTAATTAAATATTAAATATCTAGTTTACTTTATTAAACTAGCTAAATGGCTTAATTTCATTGGATTTTTTGG